>JASAMX010013157.1:0-11221 GCA_030248175.1 Microlaimidae sp. YZB2_3
ATAAATACTTTGACCAAACGACAATGCCTAAAGAACAGTCCGAAAGTCAGTGCAAAGAATATACCAAAGGACAAAAGCAAAGAATATACCAAAGTCGAAAGGACAGTCCAAAAGAAAGTCTAAGCATAGTTCAAAGGAAAAAATGCAAAGAACAGCCCAAAGCGAAAAGTCGAAAGGGCAATTTAGGAAAATCCATAGATGTCCGTTGGACAATCCTAAATTGTCTTTTGGACAATCCAAAATTGCTTTTGGGCAATCCGAAATTGTCCTTCGGACAATCCAAAGCTGTAATTTGACAAATCCAAAGCTGTTCTTTAAACAACCTAATAGTGTTTTTGGAAAACCCAAATTTTCTTTTGTACAATCAAAAAGTGTCCCTTGGACAGCTGAATCAAAATTGAAATAATTTTAGCTTGCGTATCTAACAGGTTTGGACTAGTGATGTTCCTACCCTCCAATATCAGGCTCCGGAGCTCCGGCCATTTAAACCGAAGGGAGCTTCACAGCTCCGGAACTCCGTCCCTTAAATGAACGAATTGAAGTTTGTTTAAGCTTGAAATAGATTAAACGACTCTAGCTGTATTTATAGGACTATTTTTATTGTTGTAAATAAGTTTTTAAAAAAATTTAGTTTACAAAAAAATTTTGACAAAATATTTAATGCCACAGTGTTTAATTATTCAGAAACTTAGTATGAAAATAGGGCGGAGCTTCGGAGTTCCGGGGGTTGCTCCGGAGCTCCTAAAAGCCAAACTTCGCTCCTGAGCTCCGGAGCTCGGAGCTCCGGGGAACATCACTAGTTTGGACATTTTGGACTGACTTTTGGACTGCATTTAAGGAAGCGTTCATATTTCGTCTGAAAGAAAATTTTAAAAAATAAGTTCAAAAACACTTTTGGGCTGTCCAAAGAAGAACTAGCTTGTTCAATAAAATCCTTTGAACTTTTTTTTGGACGAATTATAAAATGAACATTTGCTACTGATATCAAAAATATATAACATAAATATATTTTCGCTGATATGGACATCAGAGATTTTAACGCAAATGTGTAACTAATTATCATTTTGGTTAAATTCCCTGACAAAATGTCTCTGTTTCATCAGGATCAAAACATTGGTTCTAATGAATGTTTTAAATATACTTTCTTTTAGCCTTGCAAAACGTACAATTTTCAGCTAATTATGACGTTACGGGCAATTCTAAGGATTTCGCAATATGCATTTACTTTTTTATAAAGTCGCTTCGCAGTCAAAGCCGACCCAGAACGTCAGCCGAAAACCGGGTGCACGATTAACTAATTAACTAACTATGTTGTTTTAGATTTCCACAAATGATGACATATTTTCGTTAAATATTACTGGATTATCGTCAGAAATTAGTTTTGCAGACATATTTGGGTGTCCTTGTTACGATTTCACTTGCACATTTTCCTATTCTATTGGAACAAAAAGGTATGATTGCCTTATATGATTATAATTATTTTAACTGTATAATTATTTATTCGAGAGCAAAGTTCAAATTTATACAGGTATATTTCATTAACAAAATTTGAATAGGATTGTAATAGCTTTTTAAACTTTAAATAATAAGGCTTCAATCACGTCGATTTCTAAAGACCCTCATATTCCTGTTAAAACTAGCGATATCTAGAATGGCATATTGCGCCTTAGGAATCAATACAAAGAGGGCTGAAATTAAGGCGTCGATTTGATTAAAGTTTTTGGTGCCGTAAAATGGGGAAAAATCGTATAGATGATTGATTTTTGCTCAGTGTTCATTGACCTTATTCTTAATTCTTATTGGCTGAATTCGTAAGATTGTTAAAAATAGGTTTTGGGGGAATCAAAAACTGGCGAGAAGGTTTTTTTTACAATTATCTTTTTAATATCAATTATACTTTTAAGGGTGATTTAAAATTTCAAATGTTGAGTGGAAGCACCCAGGCAACTTAGGTAGTCTAATTTATTTAACTATATTGATTGTTGTATACAGATCAAGATCAACACAAGTCGTTTACAAAACGTTGCAACCAGAAAAATAATACTAATTAGGCTATTAAGATTTGGTTGAGATTAAATTAATTTCCCTTCTTAATAATATTTGATTTAAAATTTTTATAGTCAGCTATTATCGGACAAAAAGCTTATTTCCAACTGTAAGTCGTATGGTTCAGCAGATTTCTGGATTAGTAAACAACTTTCTCAGCCAGTGGTAAGTTTTTTACCAAGAAAAACTAACCTTAAAAACAATAAATAACAATAAGAAAAAAACAAAAAAGGCGATTTTACCCCCAGTATATACTTAGAGGAAAAATGTTGCAGAACTGCAAACCATCCGTTTTTTTTATTTATTGTAAAAAATATAAATAGGGGGTGATGTACTAATCAATCCGAGCAGTTTCGCATCACTTATACCAAAAAGTAAAATTCATAAAAGTTTGGTTGAATTATGTTTGGTTAATAAAAGTGGTGCTAAATCGCTTTGATTTGATTGAATATCACAAGCCCCCATTTTTGTTATCGGTGCAAATAAACCGACCACATCTGAGTTAGCTTTAGTCCTATTTAAGCGTATGGCGACGGAAGTAAAAAAATGACGTTATTTTAATTAGTATTCATATATTAATTTCTTTATTTGTAAACAACAATACCACTCAACTGAAATACTGCTAAGATCAGAAATAGTGATTCAAACGTTCAACTCCCGTTGTGACGCCTTATAAAAATTTTAAAAATTGACGCTTTATAAATACTGTTATAATGTAAAGCTTGCGAGTGATGATGTAACGCAGAACGTCTGTCAATAAGATATTGAGGCTGGAGATTACAGGTTTAAATCCTGTATTACCCATTTTCAGCCAAAAAAAATAAAAATAACAAATTTAAAAGAAAGAATGCAAATTCGTTCTTATAAAAACTCGATTTAGTCGTACCGATATTGCTGTAACCTCACCTACAGCAAATTTTGAAAATCGCGAAAAAGTCACTTTTTACTGCTACAAAAAAATACTGTATATTTTATTTGCCAGAAACAAACACAAATGTAAAAAAATGGCGATTTTACTATTGTAAAAGATTCGTGTGAGTTTGAGTTTTCAATTACCAATTGACACAATTATCGAGGAACTATGATTAAATTGTTTACCAAATGAAAAAAATAGTATAATAATATCAACAAAAACAAAGCTTTCAAACAAAACTTTCTTCTCTTATATTTAGACCATTTAATTCAAGAAATGTTTTTAATTTGCTTAGAGCATACCAAACGTATGTGAGACCTACGTTGGAATATGCCAGCCCCATTTGGAATCTATATTTAAAACGAGATATTGCCATAATTGAGAGCGTTCAAAGTAATTTCACATGAAGATTATTAAATAAATGTCATATTCGTTATACCCCTTATCAAGAACGTTTAAAAATGCTAAATTTGCCTAAACTTGAATATCGTCGCCAAATTACAGACCTTACTGAATGTTAGAAAATAATTCATAACAAAACTAGCCTTAATCCGAATGATTTTTTCTATTTTAACTATAACTGCACACGAATTCATTCATTTAAACTAAAGGCACAAAAAAGTAGAATCATTGCTCGGAAATTTTGCTTTAGTAATAAAATCGTCAGTAATTGGAATGGACTAACTGAAAAACAAGTTTTATCTAATTCAGGGCTACTGAGTGAGCCCCAGTGGCTTTTTTTAACTGGGAATTTTTTATATGTGAATGCTTACTCCAAGACAAACTTTCATCAACAGTAAGGCCCAAGTATCTGTATTCTGTAACTCTTTCAATATTGTGGTTACCAAGTACAATATGAGTGTTTAAATTGAGCCGCTGATTACCCAAAAAGACCGAAATGTATTTTGTTTTTGTTGTACTGATAGTTAAATACCGCTCAGCAAAAAATTGATTTATTGTATTAATGTCGTTGTTAAGAGCCGTTTCATCGTTTGGACATACTATTGGCTTAATTAGACACAAATCGTCGGCATACATAATTAGTTTTGAGTTAGGAGATAGATTTATAGACCCTAAACGATTACTGTAAGCTATTTATCAGTAAAGGCCCAAGTTTTGAACCCTGGGGAACACCACTTGAAACAGCTCTTTCCCTGGAAAGCACATTTTCCACCTTGACTTTAAAGGTTCTTCCAGAAAGATAAGATTTAATGTAATTAAGTAAACAGTGGCTCACACCAAATTCATCTCGAAGGCATTTCAACAAGCTCTGATGAGGGACCGAGTCAAAAGCTTTACTGATATCAAAAAACACAATAACTACTTTGGTTGGACTGCGATTAAGTCGGCACCACTCAAAACCGTTACAAATGTACTCTTCAAAAAGAATTAAGGCGTCCACTGTGCTACAAAATTTTCTAAAACCAAACTGAATATTTGAAAGTAACGGTTCTAAAAAATTTTTAAGGATTTCAATGATATGTGCTTCACAGATCTTAGATACCACACTTGTTATAGAGATTGGTCGAAAATCGTTAAATGTTATGTTAGCTGTTTTTTTAGGCACTGGAGTAATAACCGTTTCTTTCCATGCGTTTGGAAAAGTACACTCCACTATAGACCGATTAATAAGTTTAGTTAATGAATTCGCTAAATATGGTGCACAATTTTTTAAAATTTTTGGATGTAAAAAGTCGGGACCTGGCGCTGAATTTGGTCGCAATTTCAGCAATTCCAACAGAACAAACTCTTGATCACATAAATAATCTGCAGGGGCAGGTTCCAATGGAATTGCTAAAGGATTAATGTCGTTTTGGTTCCAAAAACTAAAAAATGATTTTGATATTTCCTCAGCCTTTTGCTGATTACTTACTGCATAGGAACCATCTTCTTTGCATATTGATGGCAATGGTTCTTTTGGTATACCTTTTAAATGTTTTACATTTTTCCAAAAATCAGCCGCACAAGACACCTTATCAAAGTTTTTTTTAATACTTTCACACTTGGCACTAGTTATCAACTTGCGACACCTTTTCTGTAAGGCCTTAAATTTTTGAAATTGCTCTAATTGGCTATTTTGACGAAAGCTTTTGTAGGCTTTATTTTTTTCGCGAATTAATTTTATAATAGAATTGTTTAACCAAAAAGTGTGCGGTTTAATTTTTAAAATTTTAGTTGGAATATACCGGTTAAAAACTTTTAAAATTTCACGATTCCACAAAAGTACTGCATCCTGAATATTTCAACAAGTTGTTCAAGATTAATATTAAAAAGACTTACATTAATTGCAGCCCAATCTGCCCGTTTCCAACAATACACTTTACATTTTTTGGGAATAGGTGTTGGGATTTGGGCATTAAGCGTTACAAAAAGACTAGAATGATGACCGTCCAAAGGGGAACCGGCAAAAACATTTCCTAAAATTAAATCTCGACTTCCTACAATAATATAGTCTATTAAAGTTTGTGAATTACCAATAAAATGTGTTGCAAAATCAACCAATTGAAACATGTTAAATTCCTGTAATATGATACGCAATGGCTCGTAAGTAGGTTGATGAAAAACATTTAGGTTTAAATCAGCACCCAATATAATATTATTCGCCAAGTCTCCACATTCGGCAAAAAAATCTGACAATGTATCTAATGCTTCCTGCTTCTGAGCAGCATTCTGACCGGGTGGACGGTATGCAGAAACCGCAATTAACCACCGCCCACCAAGGCGAAATGCCACTGAAACCAATTCAATATGGGGAGATAAGTTGTTTATTTGTATGGAACGCGGATACAAATCATTACGTACATATAAACAAACACCACCACCATTTTGAGAACAGTCTTTTCGAAAAATACAATAGCCAGGCAAGCTGTATAAACCTGAAGCTGCATTTTGATTTATTTTAGTTTCTTGCAAAGCTAATACACCAATATCATATGCTTCAGTTAACGCTTTAACCTCGTTTAGTTTACCACTTAAGGAATTAACATTAGCTGAAAAAAATTTTGTGCCTAGTGGAATGGTATCGTTAGATGTTTGTTGACCAAAAGTATTAAATTGAGACTGGAAAGAAAAAGATAAATTTGAAAATGACCAATTATTATTTGAAATTAGACTTGCACTTACCTGAAAATCAGCCACAGTTGGAACCCTAAGTATGGGGGAAACTTGCGCAACCTGTGAATTAGTTGTAAATGGACCATCCATTTTATTTAGTTTTTTAGGTGTTGCTTATATTGGAATGAATTTTTTATTTGAAAACAGTCTTGGGTATGGCTCATAATAGAGCTTACTTAGTAAGCCTTTGAGTCATATTCTGGTTAACCATACTTTTGTAATTTGTTTTGCGACCGATCACGATTGATTCGCACTGTTGATAAAAAAATATTGTCTGTTTACTATAATGGTTACTGGAATACAACTTTGACTTTGACTCAAACTAGAAGCGAAAATGGCCAGGTGCCGAATATTTTAAACAGTCAAATTGATTAAAAAAGATTTGGAGACGAAACAGCCACGGGTACTAAGGAGCCGCAATTTTGGGACCTAAGAGCCGCACTTTTTGGGACCAAAGAGAAACAAAAAAGTCTCGTTAGATCCAATGGAGAAAAGCAAAGAGATTGGGAGAAAGAAATTGCGGGACCTTAGAGCTGGGTACCAAAAAGCCCAAAAAGGAAACACATAGGGACCAAAAAGCCAAAAAAGAAAGAACAGTTTAAAAATAACGTTTACATACGTATGTGAAGAAGAGATCTTTTAAGAAAAGCATTGAATTTTTCTAATAAAAATATTTTAAGTTTAAGTAAAAAGTTAAAACTGAATTAAAAGTTTAATAAATAAATGGTGTATTAAATTGTGTTATTAATATTTTATTTGTAATAAAAAGTGATATGTGATATTTTTATTGTATATTTTTGTTTTTTTTTGTTTTTTTTATATACTCGCCATTAGCCTTCAAACCAACTTGTGGTAATTCAACCACTAAGTATTATCGGAAAATAAATGAAACAAACACTTCACTCACACACAAATAGTGCACTACAAACTAAGCATAATTCGTCACACGTAAAACCACATCGTAGGATGGACGAAAAAGCCAAACGTAGAAAAACCTTTAATAAAATTATTTTTTTATATAAATTCGAAAAGTTTGAAACTTTGAAATAGGTTTGTAATTATTTGTAAAGTTTAATTTGTCACATATTTGCGACAATTTTTTTTATTTTTTATGCTTTTAAAAAACAAACTTTATTACTTTATTTTAATTAAACAATCTTTCTCTCTGCTTGGGTGTGATACTTCAAGTGTTTCTCGACGACCGCAGTGAACCCAACTATGTTTGGTTTTATTTGTCCCTCTTACGTTTACATATTTAAATTTTAGCCAATAGAGACATATTTGAGTTATTTAAATTTCTTAATTCGTCTACTTAAAATAAATAATCTATTTAATTTATTTAATTTACAAACTATATTATAGTAAGAATAATTAAAAAATCATACGTTCAGCGGGAAAACTCGTCTTAGGCGCGTTTGTTAAGCTATGCCAGGCAAGATAGCCGACATTTTAGTTTTTCTCAAAAACTGAGTTTAGAAATAATTCCAAAATTTCAAATATTCAAGGCTTTTAAAATTATTAATTAAAGTTATTATAAAACCATCAAAATATTTGTAATGTATTTTACTGATAACTATTTTTTTATTATTTGAATAAAGGAGAAGCTTTTGAGCTCCATCCGGGTCGACTTTCTGGACATTTAGATCCTAATATGAGATTTAGGTTTTATTATATGAACATAAAAATAAATAATATCGCAGCTGGTGTTTTGATCGGAAAAAGTGCGGCTATAATTTTTATGTTTTGAAAGTTTATTGTAATAATAGAACGTGCCTGTCGAAAGTTGAATTTCTATTTGATTTGTTTTTCTATTTGAATAGAAAAATCTAGTAAATCGATACCGCATGCATGATAATCCTATAGTTTATAAACGCATTTTTCGGAGGATTCAAATGAAGCTGCACCTAAATGTAGCAGGACTCAATTAAAACTCGCTGCGAATTTTTTTTGGGAGTCAAATGAAGCGCGACTCATATGTAGCAGATTTATTTTCTATAAAATAACTTAAATGTAAACAAAAATGATTTCAGTGACTTTTGAAGAATGATCATGAAAATATTAACGATTGTTGGGCAATTTCCTCATATAACAAATATTTATTCTTAACGTTTCGAAACCACATCGGGTTTCTACAAGATCTATAACAAAGTAGAATAGACATAAAAATTATATAAAACAACAGTCAAATAACACATTTCGTTCGTGTAAAACCTTAAACAGATTAAGAATGGATAAAAAATAAAAAAATTGGGAAAATAAAACTTTTTTGTAAATAATTAAAGAAAATAAGTTAGACTAAAATAAAATATTTTGTCACACTTTTTTATAAGTTTTTAAAAAAACGCGCAAAAACTTTAATTATAGCGTTTGGTAATAAAGGTTATTTTTAAGAAAAAATTAAAAATGGGAAAGAAAAAAAATTTTTTTTGAGTAAAGTGGACGAAAAATTTGTAAAATTACAATAAAATTCCTAATAACATGGCGCAAAAGTAGATTAAAACAACCAATATAAGGAAAGACGAAAAAATGAACAGGAAAAAACGTAGTCGGTAAAAGTTGCGTAACAGTAATCAAACATTATTTTTTTTCGGACACTACAAATTTGTTAATTTAGCTGGCAACCACTTTCCTGACGCTGAGATTAACGCAGGTTGAATATCACTTTTTGAAAGATTTAATGAACGTGCTAAAGAATTAAGAGTATTATAAAGAGACTCTTTGCATAAAAGTTCTTCGCTAAAACGTCTTGTCGAAATCTTTTTTCCTTTTTCTAAAATTGCTGTGTTATCACAATCAATAGAATGGTTAGTTTTTTGAATATGTTCGAAAATTGCTAAATTGGTAAATTTTCGTGTTCTGCTAAGCGTTTCTTTAAAAACCGTACCACTGACAATTATAAAAATTGTCGCATTCTTTGCATTTAACATTGTATATAATATTTTTCTCATCTGTTTTTTTGTTGGATAATAATTTGTTTCCCATAAACTGATCATAAAGTGTGTTCGATTTTCCGCTAACAACTTCGATTTTAAATTTTTGAGGTATTTTGACTGTTGTTTTATATAATTTTTATGTCTATTCTACTTTGTTATAGATCTTGTACTTCTGAAGAAGAAACCCGACGTGGTTTCGAAACGTTAAGAATAAATATTTGTTATATGAGGAAATTGCCTAACAATCGTTAATATAAAATATAAACAACTTGTAAATATTTTAGGATGAACTGTATTTTTATCTATCTTTGCAAGTTGAAGGTAAATATAAAAGTGGAGGCATAACTAATCCAAAATATTTTTGCAAAAACCAACCAGTTAATCTCACCATACCTCGGCAGACCAATCAAACACAAAATCATATTGTTTGTAACAATGTTACGTAAGATTTTTTAAAAAATTTTATATTCATATAGTCAAGTCTAATTATTTGATGTGTCACCAATTAAATTTCTATATCGCCCATATCGGATTGCTTCTTTAATACCAAACCTATCTAATTCAAATTTTGTAATTAGAGTGCTTCACTACAAGTCAATGGCATTTTTAAATTATAGCGTGATCGGTTTTGTAGTAACAAAGAAGCAATGATTTTTGGGCGATATAGGAATTTGATTTGTGACAATGCTCTTATAAATACTTTAAATTATGCACTTAATTTTTGGTACGTGCACAAAAATACATCACATAAAAATTTGATATTAAGATATATTACTTAGATTTACTGCACCAATTAGGTATTTTATATTGTTTTATTTAGAGCTCTATTTCTGACGCGTTTGACCGAATAGATTCACGACAGTTAACTTGAGAATGCACGCAACGTAATGTACGCAACGGTCTTGAGAATATTTAAAAATAGTTTGTATATGACTTTGGTTAACGAAAAAAACAAGACACATAATACACAAAAATATATAAAACAATTATTCTAAAAAAACAGCTGGTTGTAAATACCTTTTTCTTTCTCATTTTTTTCCGGTCTTATACAAAGTATTTTTAATTCTTTTTAAGACCTATGTAAATATTAAATTATTCTAATTATTCTAAAACAATTATTCTAAAAAAACAGCTGGTTGTAAATACCTTTTTCGTTCTCATTTTTTCCCGTCTTATACAAAGTATTTTTAATTCTTTTCGAAACCTTTGTGTACATTGAATTAACCGTCGTAATTCTCCATTGAGATATGCAATCGCCCTAAATATTGCACGCTCTTGTATGACACTTGTTTCAATTAGGGTGCTCCCTAACTTGAGCGTTAATTGGTTAGAGAGTTTTTTTATTAAAGCACATGTTACTTATTAAGTGTCCCGACTCAGCTCCTGAATGTGTTTAATAAATATACATAGTAAATATGTATGGTTCCTTTATTTTTACGTGTTATATTTTAATCATGATAGGGCTATATCGGTCTTAGTAATGATTTAATAAGGATTTTCAGTGTGCAAGCAAATGCCCATGATGAAATTGCATCTTTTTCTTGATCTAGTTTTATTAGTTTTCTTCAAGACAAGTTTGCTTACACTTTTGCTTAAATTAATTTCTAATTCTAATATTATAAGTACAAATAAAACTTATAATATTAATAATTAGTTTTTGAGAGCCATAGAAAATATACATTCTTATACTTATTTATATTTTTAGTGTGATTTATGACTACTCCTACCAATGCAAGTCTCCTAACTATTATGGAGTAAATTGTGACATATACTGCAAAAATGTACAAACCTCTGATTTCTGCTACACCTGCTCCAATACTGGGAAAAGAAACTGCTGTAGTTCGGACTATGTTAATGGTAATATATACATTTATCAAAAGCAAAAACAATTGCAGACAGCCGCCAGCTCGTTAGAGTTCCGATTTTGGTCATAAGTTTGAGTCAGTTTAAAAACCCCAAAAATTAATAAAAACTGCAAGATAATTTGATGAAGAGATTTATTTAAATAGTGCATATTTGCTCAGCTACAAATCAAGAACAACAGAGAATTATTATTCAAGTTTGGTGACAACTTACGAATCATCGGAAATTTTTCTTAATTCACCATTGGCGGTAATTAATTGTCATCGTTTGGTCTTAATTATTGTTATTATCGCAAGTTTTTTAAAGTTTTCAGTCTTAAAAACCTGATTTAATAATTTTTTATAGTCTATAT
>JASAMX010013161.1:0-19850 GCA_030248175.1 Microlaimidae sp. YZB2_3
TACGTTTTCACGTACCGAGAATTTTTTAATTTTTTTGGTATTTGAAATTAGTGTAAAGTTTATATTATATCTTTGAAAAAAAAAAAACGATGCGAAGGACGTTATCGTAAATAAATCTAATGAGTTAATAATCGACGGTTTTTTATAAAACTTTGCAACAAAATTGCTTAGAGATCTAATAATGGTTTAAAATTAGGTGCAATTTAAACCAAATGAATGTGCCAAAAATTTTTTTTGCAAATTAAAGTCGACAAAAGAATAATATGTTATTTTTTTTTCGTATTTGGTATTTTTTATAGTTAACTGATTGCTAATTTCTAATCAAAAACCACTTTTTTGATTTTAAACTAATAACTTTCCAGCAAGAGCTAAAAATTTGTAATTTATAACTATCAATTATAAAAAAATGAGACTGGTGGCCAACAAAATTTACTCCAACAAAGAATACCATTCACTGACCCAATGAAAAAAAATGTACTACCAAAACTTTCACTTTGATTTTTTTTTCTATCAAAGCTCATTTTTGCATTTCTTTGTCTTTTTGTTAATATCAAATGCACCATAGAAACTTATGCTGAAATTATTGTTATTATTAAATTTACATGTACCAAACGCGTTTTCAGGCAAAATGAAACAGGAGCTTTTCGTATCACAAGTTTTTTACCGGTCGAATGAAATTTATTTTGAAACAAAAACACACACTTAACTGTTGGTCCTAAAAAATCAGGTTATTTTTATTAATCGGTAATAAATCAAGTGAGTTATGACTTTAAAATCCTGTCATCATGCTTTGAAAACTCTGATTTTTTTTCTGTGAGTATGGCTCATATATCGACTAAGAAACTGTAATTGATTTTTTTGATCTTTTAGCATTAAAATCAGAACCAAACATAAACAAAAACGACTGGATAACTTTAAAAAATTTAAATTAAAAAGATGAAAATTGAGAAATTTACAAATTAAAGGAAATTTTTCAGCATTAGTGATTAAAAATCAATCTAATTTAACAATTTTTCGCATCGGTTTTTGTTAAATAAATAAATCTTTCTTATTAATACACCGTATAATTCTGCTGTCTGCATCCTGTTGGTTTCTCGCTCCAGCTAAAAAAAAATTAAGTTTTAGCTTCGTCTGTTGGGCAATGATGTTTTGACTTGATTATGATCGAAAAAGTTTTACTTCACTTCATTAAAAACCGGCCATTGAGCATAGGGAAGTTTTTTTAGCTCCGTATAATATAAAACAACAAGTACGCTGTATTCGTCTGCTTTTCGTCTGTGCATTCATTGATAAATCGGGAAGTGTATCGTGGCGATGCTAGAACATAAGAGTAACAACCCGTATCAAATCAAATGGACTCTGACTCATTCTGTTATGGTTACCACAATTTGTAACGCCAATATAGTTTGCTCCTTACCTGCCTGTGTGTGCAAACAAGATAAGAGCTTGCAGGAACGTTGAGCGCCGTTGTTGTTCTTGTTGACATTGGTCTTTTCCCATTATATTGTGTTCCAGTCTTTATAAGCTGTGGACAAACAGGCTAAGTTATTTCGAGTGGAAAGGTTGTCATTTTTGCAGGATTTTATTATTTCATAGGAATTTAGCCTTTTGTTACTTTGTAATTTTACCGATTTGCCAATAATTTTTTGCGTAGCTTCTAGCTTTTGTATAATATATATTTTCTAAGAATGCCATATGTTTTGATTTATAATTTAGGAATGATAAATAAATTGGAGTTTAGGTCAAATTAAGTAAACTTAGAATTTAGATCAGACATAAGATGAACTTTAGGATTTAATTACGTCAATAAAAACACGAAATAAATAATAAAAAAAAGAAAATTGAAGTTATTCTAAATACGGAGATACCTTTGCATATCATTATGTGTTTTAAAGAAATTTTTTATTCGTTTTCACATTTTCATTAAAAAAATTTTTGACAATGTAAACACACGTTTTATCTCTAAAACGGTCCTTTCTTCTCCAAATTTAATCATTAATTTATTAAAAATGTATTTTTACTTATAAAAATTCATCGAAACTTCACCCTCGCGGAGCCTTAAAATTTGAGGACAGAGTGTAGTCCTTCACAAAAAAAGTAACTTTTAATTACCTTATTAAATTTATCTGCTTTTAATCTGTTTCCCAGCTGCATTAAAGGTGTCTTGTCCTTTTGGCAGTTTTGGAATTTGTACTCTACCTGTCTTTGAAAAAGCTTTCCCAACCTTCCGCGTTTCCTTGTCCCTCCATCCCCCTACTTACACTCTACAAAGAGTCTAGACAATAGTTTATTCTAGAGTCTGCTTTTGAACTAATCTTTTGATTTTTATGCAAATTTTTGTCGCATGCTTTACATATGAGAAATACATACGCTTTGTCACATATGAAAAATATTTGGGGAAAGATTTATTCCCTTCTGTGTTATATCATACAATAAAAATTTGCATAAATATCAAAAGACAGAGGGAGAGTTGGGAGGAAGATCTAATTCTGGGACACCAGTGACAGGCTGGGGGTACGAGGTTAAGTAAAGCCCGTAAAGAACTTAGAGCCAAGCAATTCTCGAGCTGTTTAAAGTTAAAATTTTTTATTTACGTTTATTTTTTGGTTGATTTTAAGTTTTTTGCTTAGGCTTGCTTAGGATAGACGCAATAGTTTCAACTGGGTTGTCGTAAGTCGCCTTTATTATTGCTCGGCTTCAAGTTCCTTAGGCTTGAATGACCTTAAATCAGGCTGAGTACCTACTCATTATACTCCCTGGAACGCCCCACTCTACTCGGCCGGGCGGCGTTCTTGTTCGAAAGTGCCGCGTTTACGTTATAAAAAGACGGGTGGGCGTTTATCTGGCGGGGGCTTGGCGGGGCGCCGCGCGGCCGGCTACCGCGTCTTATCTATGCTCCCTACGCCCGGGTCCGGTTGCTCGATTTTATTCGCCCCCCTTTCCTATCCACCAAAAACCCCAACACGGGGCTGAGACTGACATGTTGCGGAATCATACGCCCGCCGCCGCAGCGTTTTGTTTTTATGGCCACTTGCCTTTTATACTATTAATATTACTGACCGTTTCAGTGTTTCGTTCTTTATTTTTTATTCCTTTTATCCGTCGTTTTACCAAAGAAACATTGCTGGCCATTTTGGTCAATATTTGTTTCTTTACCTTTGATTCCTTTAACTCTCTCGTCTTAGTGTGTTATTTGTGTTTTTTTACTAATATTACTGACCGTTTCAGTGTTTCGTTCATTTACTTTTTATTCCGTTTCCTTCTCCCGTCTTAATTTTTTCTACCTTCTGTTAATTTCCATCACTCACCATTATGGTCAGTAATGTTTTTTTAATCTTTAGTCCTTTTCCTTGCGCCGTTTTGGTGTGTTAATTTTGTCTCTTTTTACACCATTACTGACCGTTTCAGTGTTTCGTTCTTTATTTTTTAAACCTTATAATGTATTTCCCACTGATAACATGTCTAATTTCGAATAAAACTTAAAATACAACCATTAAAATGTAGCAAGAAAGTTTGCAAAAGAAATGGAAAATAGTTTCGAATTGCTTTAGGTTAAAGGCGCGGTCTAATAAATAGTAGACTTTTGATTTCGGACTACTGAAACACACGAAGCATAGAAAGCGGTCTGAAAAGCTTAATAAATATTGCATAAACAAGTTATGGTCACAAAATGATGGTAATTTTTGGAAAAAATTAAAGAAATTTTATAATGTAATACAAGAAAAATTGCGCAATCTAGACAAATTAAAAATTTTTCACTACTAATATTTACACTTAAAATTGGTAAAAGTATATAATATTGAATTAATCTTACAAACTCTATGAGACAGCTGATAAAACTTACAAAGATTAAGTTGAATTAATTCTTATGAGTTTGGAACCAGCCTTTACCGAACCGCACTCTTAAAACAAAAAATTATATTACACATGTTTATAATTATAAACTTACCGAAATTGAATAGCCAGAAAATTGCTAATATTCGAGACCAACGGATCCACTTTTCCTCAAAAATATTGGTTTCCATTTCAATCAACCCATTGAGACCATAATTGGAATTATATTCTATAAATCTAAATACAATGGTTTAAATCAGAAACTATTAATATAAATATTTCCACCGGCAATTCCAACACGCTAATTATTATATTTCGTCAGCCTTAAGTTTTCTGGCAAATAATTTTGGGAATATTTTGTACAGGGCCGGATATTTTCTTCAAATATTTCTGATATTAGTGATTTATTCGTAAAATTAAATTATTCCGTTTTCTAATATATTATCGATAATAAACGCAGCAAGAACATAATTTCCTTATGTTTTTTTCAATAAATTACATTATACAGTTATAATTTGTTGTGCTCTGAAAATATATAATGCACATAACGCCCTAGAACAACACAGAAAATAAATATCACCAGCAAAGTATAAAACATTTGAAAATTGTTAAAAAGGTTATGCCATCCGTTAACCATGTAAAAAAACACGCCAAGAGTCCCTCAAAATTTCCAAAAGGACGCACACACACACACACACACTCTATCTATCAGCACATGAAACATCACTACATAAACTCTCAGCGGGAGAGAACTGAATTACACAGGAAAAATGACTGAACAGTAGTCAGTGGGGATGGGCCAATCGGGTTTACGGCAATTATTGAATCTGGTTTTTTACCTTTTTTCTTTTGGCCCGAATTGCCTTCCGTGCCGTGTTAACCATATGGCTCGCGAATTATTTTCGCATTACCTGATATATTATTTTCGCAGAAGGGAATAAAAATTACCAAATCTTTTCGTCAAACGCATTTTGGTTAGTTTCAAGTTTTTAAATTTCTGTCCAAATATAAACCATACAACATGAAAGCGTTAAATACATGGAGTGGTGTGTATAGCCTTAACACCATGTTATTATGGCGATTTCAGCACTGTCAAACAATGTTTTAAGCACGTTTTTTTTAAATTGAAAACCCATCAAACTGAAGGAAATTACCTCTGGTTAATTGAATTTTGTGATTTAGAATAATTAGTAAATTACTTAAGAGCAACTTAATAAATTTTAAACGAAAAGTTATTAATCTCGAAATCCTTAATTGAGTTGCCCTGAATGTCAGAATTTGTTTTAATGTGTGCTGAATGCATAGCAGATAAAGGCAACTTTAAAAACGTTTATTTCAAGGTTTCGAAATGATAAAACAAAGCTTCGTCAGGGTCTTAATACGTTTCGGCAAAAACCAAACGCTGACAAAGATTTCTTTTACCATTTTGAAACGTTGGATCAATTTTTTTTTAAATTTGCCTTTATCTGCCATGCATTCAGCTTTAGCACACATTACAACAAAAAACCGATTAATATTAAACATAATAATTTTTTGTATATCTAAAATTCGCGTTCTAATATTAATTCTTTAAACGTCGTAACCGCAAAATATAAGTATAACCAAACGTGATGTTTTGATAGGCTGAATATCTTTTGTCTAAAAACATGCCCGTTAAGACACCGTCCCTTTTTTGCTTTATTTGAATCGAAAATATTGTAAAAAGGTTTTTTTTTTCATTATTGCGTACACTAATTTAATAAAAAATAAACTTTAACGCAATGGACCTACCTAGCATTACAAAATCTTGGGTCCGCGGTCCCGCCGCGAAATCAGATTTCGTTATGAAACCAATGATTTTTACCAATTTTTTTCCGAAAACGGAGATTAAACAACAATATTAAAACAATTTCGAATATTTTTGTAAATTTTTAACCATTATTTAGAGCTATATTAAGCGTAACTAAGGTTTCTCGTATGTAAATTTTTTAGGTTATTCAGAAAAAAACAAACATTTTGTGATGCTTAGTTAAATACAAAAAGACCACGAAAATTTTTCAAGTAGATGTTTTATTTGTATATAGTATTTCCAGTTTCAAAAATAATACGAAAAAATGCATTTAATTTGAGAGGAACTTTGTTTCGTGGTGGGACCGCCGACCCAATTTTCGTTATGCTAGGTAGGTCCATTACATCAAATAAAAAAACGAAATAAAAATTATTCCAAATTCAAAAAGCAGAATTTTAACACTTTATTAAAAAACGCAGTATCCAAATATTGTCAGTCACAAAATTGATTCAAGCAAGCTTGTTTGTATGGTTTTAGCATCTCGTTACACTTTTGTTCGCAGTATTATTTACATATCTTAATGGAATAGGTACAATCTTTTTAGAACAAACCTGTTAAATCAAGCACACTCTTTTAAAATATAAAAACCAACCCTTTTGAATAAAACATTGTAAAACATGTGGCATTCGTATTTTTTTAGTCCTATCGTAAAAAAACGATTAAATAAATATCAAGATAAAAACTATTAAAAAACTTAAATAGGAGCAAAAAAATATGAAATATGACTACAAAAATAAATATTATTTAAAGGATTTTCACTTAACAAAAATAACAGCAGTAATTTTCAGGATTGACTACACTACAATTCGATAAAAATAATCTATAACCACCCACAAATTCTAATTTGAAGTCAAACACCGCCGATACGATAATTCAGACACTAGAAATTTTCCCGAGCATTAAAGTCTTCTCGCATTCCATTCTTAATAATGACAAGGTCTTCGGTCCAATAAAAGGCTGTCATCAGTTCATAAAATTGCGGCGGCACGCTTTAAAGTACATAAATCGGATCCATTAAACCAAAATACCGTCCCATATACAGTAAGTAATCGACGCCGAATGCACACTATCTCGTATAAAATCAAGCCGCGGAAAAAAGATGAAAGGCAAAAAAAGAGGTTTGACAAGAAAATTGAAAAAAATGAGAAAAAGATAAGGAAATCTAGTATCAGGCTAAATACAAACTGAGAACTTTCTTGATAATATGCAAAACTATGTTTTTTTGTGCTAAAATTTTTTATGCAAAATAAAAAAATAATTACAGCTAAACTACGTATTGTTTTATTGCTGTTTTAAGTAAAAAAATTCTAAAAATATAATCAAAATAAAAATAATTTTTTAACATAACAAATCACCAATTAAAGCCATAAAATAAAACTTTATTACACACTAAAACTCATTTTAAAAAAAATCTAAAAATTTGCTGAGACTGCATCTAAAGTTTTTTTTTATTTTAACTCTTTTCAAACGTAAACATGAAATGGTTAATGGTATATAAAAAAAGAAGACGGACAATTGGTATTTTGACTTTGTATTAAAATCCTTTACATTAGATTTGTTATTATTTAAATAGCAATTATTAAATAAAGGACTTCGTGTTAAAACTTCCCTGAAAAAATTAACTCAGAAATAAATTCAAATGAAAGTTTGAAAATCACACTCGGAAGAAAACTGAAAGCCAAACTAATACTATATTTTAGTTTATTCAAATTAATTATAAAAAGATTGGATCCTGAAACGTAAATAAACTCAGCGATAAACTGTGAAACTTCGGAAAATGTAAAACGGGTGAGAAAAGAGAATATTAATAAAGAAAAGTAAAGTAGAAAAGTATTAGTAAAGTAAAGTAAAGTAAAGTATTAAAGTATTAGTAAAGTAAAGTATTAGTAAAGAAAATGTAAAACGGGTGAAAAAGAGAATAAAAATTAAAGAACGAAACACTGAAACGGTCAGTAAATGTTATAAAAGGAGACAAAATTAACACACAAAAACGGCGTAAGGATGATGGAATTTAACAGAAGGCAGAAAAAATTAGGACGGGAGAAGGAAACGGAATAAAAAGTAAATGAACGAAACACTGAAACGGTCAGTAATATTAGTAAAAAAAAACACAAATAACACACTAAGACGAGAGAGTTAAAGGAATCAAAAGTAAAGAAACAATATTGACCAAAATGGCCAGCAATGTTTCTTTGGTAAAACGACGGATAAAAGGAATAAAAAATAAAGAACGAAACACTGAAACGGTCAGTAATGGTGTAAAAAGAGACAAAATTAACACACCAAAACGGCGCAAGGAAAAGGACTAAAGATTAAAAAAACATTACTGACCATAATGGTGAGTGATGGAAATTAACAGAAGGTAGAAAAAATTAAGACGGGAGAAGGAAACGGAATAAAAAGTAAATGAACGAAACACTGAAACGGTCAGTAATATTAGTAAAAAAACACAAATAACACACTAAGACGAGAGAGTTAAAGGAATCAAAGGTAAAGAAACAAATATTGACCAAAATGGCCAGCAATGTTTCTTTGGTAAAATGAGGGAGGAAAGGAATAAAAAATAAAGAACGAAACACTGAAACGGTCAGTAATATTAATAGTATAAAAGGCAAGTGGCCATAAAAACAAAACGCTGCGGCGGCGGGCGTATGATTCCGCAACATGTCAGTCTCAGCCCCGTGTTGGGGTTTTTGGTGGATAGGAAAGGGGGGCGGGTGGAGTGGAGCGACAGGACCCCGGGCATAGGGAGCATAGATAAGACGCGGTAGCCGGCCGCGCGGCGCCCCGCCAACCCCCCGCCAGATAACGCCCACCCGTCTTTTTATAACGTAAACGCGGCACTTCGAACAAGAACGCCGCCCGGCCGAGTGGAGTGGGGCGTTCCCGGGAGTATAATGAGTAGGTACTCAGCCTGATTTAAGGTCGTTGGAGCCTAAGGAACTTGAAGCCGAGCAATAATAAAGGCGACTTACGACAACCCAGTTGAAACTATTGCGTCTATCCTAAGCAAGCCTAAGCAAAAAACTTAAAATCAACCAAAAAATAAACGTAAATAAAAAATTTTAACTTTAAACAGCTCGAGAATTGCTCGGCTCTAAGTTCTTTACGGCTCTATTAACCTCGTACCCCCAGCCTGTCACTGGTGTCCCAGAATAGATCTTCCTCCCAACTCTCCCTCTGTCTTTTGATATTTATGCAAATTTTTATTGTATGATATAACACAGAAGGGAATAAATCTTCCCCAAATATTTTTCATATGTGACAAAGCGTATGTATTTCTCATATGTAAAGCATGCGACAAAAATTTGCATAAAAATCAAAAGATTAGTTCAAAAGCAGACTCTAGAATAAACTATTGTCTAGACTCTTTGTAGAGTGTAAGTAGGGGGATGGAGGAACAAGGAAACGCGGAAGGTTGGGAAAGCTTTTTCAAAGACAGGTAGAGTACAAAAACCAAAACTGCCAAAAGGACAAGAAGATTTTAATGCAGCTGGGAAACAGATTAAAAGCAGATAAATTTAATAAGGTAATTAAAAGTTACTTTTTTTGTGAAGGACTACACTCTGTCCTCAAATTTTAAGGCTCCGCGAGGGTGAAGTTTCGATGAATTTTTATAAGTAAAAATACATTTTTAATAAATTAATGATTAAATTTGGAGAAGAAAGGACCGTTTTAGAGATAAAACGTGTGTTTACATTGTCAAAAATTTTTTTAATGAAAATGTGAAAACGAATAAAAAATTTCTTTAAAACACCTAATGATCTGCAAAGGTATCTGCGTATTTAGAATAACTTCAATTTTTTTATTATTTATTTCGTGTTTTTATTGGCGTAATTAAATACTAAAGTTCATCTTATGTCTGATCTAAATTCTAAGTTTACTTAATTTGACCTAAACTCCAATTTATTTATCATTCCTAAATTATAAATCAAAACATATGGAATTCTTAGAAAATATATATTATACAAAAGCTAGAAGCTACGCAAAAAATTATTGGCAAATCGGTAAAATTACAAAGTTACCTAAAGGCTAAATTCCTATGAAATAATAAAATCCTGCAAAAATGACAACCTTTCCACTCGAAATAACTTAGCCTGTTTGTCCACAGCTTATAAAGACTGGAACACAATATAATGGGAAAAGACCAATGTCAACAAGAACAACAACGGCGCTCAACGTTCCTGCAAGCTCTTATCTTGTTTGCACACACAGGCAGGTAAGGAGCAAACTATATTGGCGTTACAAATTGTGATAACCATAACAGAATGAGTCAGAGTCCCGTTGATTTGATACGGGTTGTTACTCTTATGTTATAGTAGCCACGATAGCTTCCCGATTTATCAATGAATGCACAGACGAAAAGCAGACGAATCCCGCGTCTTGTTGTTTTATATTATACGGAGCTAAAAAAACTTCCCTATGCTCAATGGCCGGTTTTTAATGAAGTGAAGTAAAACTTTTTCGATCATAATCAAGTCAAAACATCATTGCCCAACAGACGAAGCTAATTTTTTTTAGCTGAAGCGACCGACAGATGGGCGGCAGAATTATACGGTGTATTAATAAGAAAGCTTTATTTATTTAACAAAAACCAATCCGAAAAATTGTTAAATTAGATTGATTTTTAATCACTAATGCTGAAAAATTTCCTTTAATTTGTAAATTTCTCAATTTTCATCTTTTTAATTTAAATTTTTTAAAGTTATCCAGTCGTTTTGGTTTATCTTGGCTTCTGATGTTAATGCTAAAAGATCAAAAAAATGAATTACAGTTTCTTAGTCGATATATGGGCCATACTCACAGAAAAAAAATCAGAGTTTCAAAGCATGATGACAGGATTTTAAAGTCATAACTCACTTGATTTATTACCGATTAATAAAAATAACCTGATTTTTTAGGACCAACAGTTAAGTGTGTGTTTTTGTTTCAAAATAAATTTCATTCGACCGGTAAAAAACTTGTGATACGAAAAGCTCCTGTTTCATTTTGCCTGAAAACGCGTTTGGTACATGTAAATTTAATAATAACAATAATTACAGCATAAGTTTCTATAGTACATTGATATTAACAAAAAGACAAAGAAATGCAAAAATATTTGATAGAAAAAAAATCAAAGTGAAAGTTTTGGTAGTACATTTTTTTTCATTGGGTCAGTGAATGGTATTCTTTGTTGGAGTAAATTTTGTTGGCCACCAGTCTCATTTTTTTATAATTGATAGTTACAAGAATATATAACACAAGAGAATGTCCGACTGTACACTAAATTTTTGACCAAAATTTTGCGAGAAAAGCCGCACTTTTGAATTTGTGTGCGACTTTTCTTGCAAAAATCCGCCATTTTCTGCTAGTTTTCCCGCGCTGCGATTTTTAACACAGTGTTAGGTTTCTCGCAGTGGGGACTGCGACTTCTTTCGCACTCTATGCTGCTTTATTCGCACTGCGATTATTTTCGCACTGCGAGTCTGGCCGCGCAACAAAAAAATACAGACGCTGGTAGTCATTTTCAATGGAGTAAAACACTTTGAAACTTGTTTTATTTAATTTTAAAACGTTGGAAAGTTACTTTATTTTATTAAAACTAAAAACTTTTAACATCTTAAGGTAAAAAAAACGACTTTTACTCATTTAAACACAAAATTTTTGCTCCGCTTTGTTTTTATTTTTTTTGTTGTGCAGCCCTACTCGCAGTGCGAAAATAATCGCAGTGCGAATAAAGCAGCATAGAGTGCGAAAGAAGTCGCAGTCCCCACTGCGAGAAAACTAACACTGTGTAAAAAATCGCAGCGCGGGAAAACTTGCAGAAAATGGCGGATTTTTGCGAGAAAAGTCGCACACACATTTGAAAGTGCGACTTTTCTCGCAAAATTTTGGTCAAAAATTTAGTGTACAGTCGGACATTCTCTTGTGTTATATATTCTTGATAGTTATAAATTACAAATTTTTAGCTCTTGCTGGAAAGTTATTAGTTTAAAATCAAAAAAGTGGTTTTTGATTAGAAATTAGCAATCAGTTAACTATAAAAAATACCAAATACGAAAAAAAAATAACATATTATTCTTTTGTCGACTTTAATTTGCAAAAAAAATTTTTGGCACATTCATTTGGTTTAAATTGCACCTAATTTTAAACCATTATTAGATCTCTAAGCAATTTTGTTGCAAAGTTTTATAAAAAACCGTCGATTATTAACTCATTAGATTTATTTACGATAACGTCCTTCGCATCGTTTTTTTTTTTTCAAAGATATAATATAAACTTTACACTAATTTCAAATACAAAATCAATTCAAAAATTCTCGGTACGTGAAAACGTAAAAAATGTACGAGGTGACGGAGGTTCTGTCCGGCAGGCCGACCAACAAGACAAAGCACTAATTACTGGCAATCTGACCTCCCAAATTACTTATCCCCTCTCCACTGCACCACACGTCCGAATTTGTCCACATGTGACGCCGTCCGACATTTAAATACATGATAAAATCGTTCGCTGTCGCGCGCACCGGCCGAAATTTTAAGCATAACTAAGACAAAATCTATTTACATGTAGATGTAAATACTGTAAAACTCAGCAGTTTTTTAGCAAACGAGCATTGTGTTTGCAGTCGATGGCCTCAATACGGAACCGGTACCAGATGACTACCGTTTTACACGCACTTTTAGGGGCCGTTTATAAGTCTAGACGGGAGCGGAGGATAGCTTGGGGTTAAGTGGGTATTCATGCATGGACGGAAAAAGGACAGTGTAGGGTTACACAAACGTAAAACAACTTCTGTACGCTCGAGGGTCCTCCACCAGGATTGTGGCGCCAGTCAAGAAGAACCCGCCCACCGCTCAAAGGAACCCGCCCCTTTTGAATTTTCTCCCCCCGATTCCAAATAAAACCAGCGGAGCGGGATAATAATGAGAGCAATTGGGGAACACGGAAGAAAAGACTACAAGACTAATTAAAATTAAGAAAAATGGGAATGTCAACAGCGGTCAGCTATGTACTGAGATTATTAGTAATCCAATTGAATGTTAATGCCAAATCAGAAGCAAAACTCATCAGAATATTAGTGATGTTCTCCGGAGCGATCCCGAGAGTTACGCCGTATTCGTGCACTATTTTTAAAGAGAAATCTCATAAATTATTTTGCCAGAAAATTTCTAAAAATTATTTTCTGCGTTTTAAATGGATGGAGCTCCAGAAAATGATATTAGATGGCAGGAACGTTACAACAGAATGAATTACATAACTTAAAAGCGCAACATAAATCCTAAATAGTACCTTCTGCAAGGCAAATCTTCTGAGGAAATAATTTACTCGCTCTGTATGAAATTTATACATTATAAAAACCATCGCAAATTAATTATTTTTGTTTCATACATATAATATATCGTTATATCACTGCATAGCTACACCAAAGCTAACAATAAAGCTTGCGTGTATTGTTAGCATGAAAAAGTACTAAATTTACATGTTTTGCCGATACTACTAATCTTCGTTACTGACACAATGAGTCAAATGCGTCGTAAAATATTTGTAACTGTGACTCTTTTTATGAATTAACACACAATATAAACAAAATGAGTCAGAGTCACGTTGATTTCACTGTTTGTGACTCTTTGTGTCATAGTAACGACGTAATTCTTAAATAGAAGCAGATTATTTCACATTTTGCGATCTCGCCGTGCAACCAAAATTATTCTTGTAAAGACTGGTTCATACTTATGACAAAACGTCCTTTGGACAAAGTCCAAAGGACAAAAGTCCTCTGGACTTTGTCTAAAGGACAAATACAGCGTAACAACGTGGATTTGTCCATTGGACAAAATCCAAAAGACAAAGTCCAAAGGATAAAATCCAAAGGACAACGTGTTCATACTTTTCGTCCTTTGGACTTTTCCGTTTGGATTTTGTCTTTTGGATTTTGTCCAATGGACAAATTCTAATTAGCATTTATACTTTGTCCAAAATACGTTTTGGCTTGTCCGAAGGACGTTTTGGCTTTTCTAAAATTGTCCTTTGGACTTTGTTCAAAGGACGTTTTGTCATAAGTATGAACCAGCCTTAACACTTTTATTTGCCCAAACAATCTGTTTAATTCCAAATTTTATTAGATTAGCAATATAAAATTATAACATTATGTGGGAAACATAAAAAAAAGATTTTGCTTGAAAAATGACTAAACTCTGCATTTATTAAGACTAATTAGATAATTTCGTTGATGGTTTGATTAATTGGTTCGTGTTTCTTTTGTCCAAAGGAGACTAAAGTCATGAGAACTTGTCAAAATTAATAATGATAATTATTCCTTCATCAATCATTCATAATCTTTTGTGGAATGTCATAAAAAGTTAGTATATAATGGCATTAAATGTATTGGTTTATAAATATTTTGCTCTGCTGGGTGAAGACATAATTACTCACAAAATTAATTTTAATTGAATGTTACCTTCCAAAATTTCGCACTCTAAGATAAGTTAAACCAAATCTAACCTAAGATTTTACGACTAAAAACAGCTAAAATTAATTACATTTAATTTCAAGTGTTTCATGTTTAGGGACTATTATTACAGGGTGTTGAAAGTTTTTAGTCGTGAGTTTTCAATTTTCTGAGTTGAGTTGCTTCTTACGAATGAAAAATGCAAAATCAAAGCGACGGCTTTTATCTACCTAGATATGATACGACGGTCTTGCGAGACAGAGATACTACCATACAAGAAGTATAAAACAACGGGGTAAAAAAAAGCAACTGTCTCGAAGGTTTTTATGCATTTATGCACTGCAGCTGTAGAAGTACAGTATCGTTTCTTGTTTTTACTTATTAAAACGGTAATATTTCTTTAAAAATAACATTTATTTGGGGTGGGGCCGTCGTGTCGTAATATCTCTTTAAACCGTATTGTCGCTAATTGCAGGTGAGGAATTGAAGGGGCACCGGAGCCTCCTCCTCTTTATTGGTCGAAGTTCCGGAGCATAATATTTGGCGGTAGAGTCATCAGTATTAATTAATTAGAATCGTGCATATCAATCGATTTGAAAATAACTCATAAAAAACCGCAAAAAATGTTCCTACTTCGCGCTCTTTCGCCTTGGCGACGGCCTGAATAAATAAACAAATAAACAGTATATTTTAAATTTTTGTTTTCTCTCGGGGCACTTAGAAAGAAAAACAAAGGCATCAATTTCGAACATCAATTTCCCCACTGGCGCCAGGTTGAAAAGCCGGTCGGCTAAGTGCGCATTTAGAAACAGCTGTTAAGAACTTTATTTCCAACTTTTCCCGGTCGGCTTCTTCTATTAGCCGGATCATCCGGAGTAGATAGAGATATCACGAATAGGTAGTCTCGGAACCGACAGGCCGACACCCTTTTGGCGCCGCATTACTCAACGATTTTCAAAAAATGATAACGATTTTAAGCGCGGGAGACCTCTCAGACTAAAAGGTTTCAACTTAATCATTATACCGTAGACATCGTTTTGCATATCAGCAGACCTGTGCACGGTCTGAAAATGCCCCCCACCCCCAGTTTTATTGGAAAATTTGCCCCCCTCCCTCGCCAAAAAATGAAGCACCCTAAAATTATGACGCCATTTTTGACCTATGATGACGCCATCATCGCAAATTTTTTGCAGTTTTTAGCCTATTTCAATGTATTTTAAGCCATTTTAGACCTATTTTTACCTTATTTTCGCTTTTCTGTCCCTTTTTTCCCTTCTTTTTTTTCCTTTTTTTTTCCCCCTGCTTGCCCCACCGTTTCAAAAAAGTTGCCCCCCCCTCCCGTTTTGGAATTGCCCTCCCAATAAAACCCCGGGGGGCAGTGCACAGGCCTGTATCAGTGTTGCTAAAATAATTTTTTTGCTCCAAAACTAAAAGAAATAGTTCGCAAAAACACAAAACTAATTGCAAGAATAAAATAATAGAACTTCCCGCTACAAAAAAAACACTTCTAAATGCTTGCCAGAAGTTTTTTTAGATTGGGGGTAGAAAAAATTTCCAGGTGAGCATATCTCCCTAAAGGTGCGATAAATTTAAAATTTAAAAAACGTTCGACTTTTTCAAGATGCCCTGCACTAACAATTTTTTTCGCGATGGCTTTTTTTTGCCATCAATATTAGCTCCAATTTGACTAGCCATACTTAAGGTGAGTCGTGAGCTGAGACCCAGACCAATTAAGACTATGCTATATTTGAGCAATTTTCTTTTTTTTCTCTCGTTATTTTGTTTTATAATATTTTTTTTTGTTTTAGCAAGAATACTATTTTTAATTTTGATCTTATTAAAAAGATTTAAAAATTTCACGCATTTTGATCCGGCCAGTGCTCAATTAAAAGGTTATTATATAGATGTTTTTTGTAGTGATGGGCAGTTCCGGTTCCGGATGTTCCGGGCAAAATTTGGAATTCCGGTTCCGGGTTTTTGGAAAATCTCAATTCCGGTTCCGGTTTCTGTTCATGTTCCGGATTTCTGGAAAATCTCAATTTCGCTTCTGGTTCTGGTGTTCTTGGAGTTTCGCAGTTTAATAGACAGTTCCGGTTCCGGATGATCCGGGCAAAATTTAAAATTCCGGTTCCGGATTTTTGGAAAATCTCAATTCCGGTTCCGGTTTCTGTTCATGTTCCGGATTTTTGGAAAATCTCAATTCCGCTTCTGGTTCCGGGAGTTCCGCAGTTCCGCCCATCACCATTTCTTTGGAAAAAGGTAAATTTTAAGTCAGCCTATTGTTTCCTTAAAAGTTTTTGTTGTTTCGCTTTTTGCATTATGTATTAGTGATGTTTCCCGGGGCCCCAGGAACAGAGGCAGATCATCATACAGCCCTAACAGGGGCGTAGCCAGGATTTCGGAAAGGGGGGGGATTGTACTCCATACAAATTTTTCGAAAGGGGGTTGTAGGGGGTTGTACTCCAAATTTTTAAAATACCGTAAAAAAGACATTAAAAAAGGGTAAATTTTTTGCGCTTCGCGCTGGGTGATTTTTTTTGTTGTTATTTGCATTGTTTTTTTAAGTTAAACTTGAAAAATTTCCGGTTTAAAAAGGTATAACATTAAAAATCGTGCGATAGCACGAAAAAACTTTCTAAAATTGTCTTTGAAATTCATTAAAAACATCACTTTAAATGTTGTAAAAAGGTATAGAAATGTCTAGCGCTGAGCAGAGCGAAGCGCGAGGGAATTTTTTAAAATTGTCGAAAAAAACAAGGAAGAGAAACCCCCCCCCCCCCCCACCAAAACCTCTTTTTTCTGTTGGCTTTTACAAACCCAAAAAAAACAAAAAAACCCCCCCCCCCCCCCCCCAAATTTTTACCTCCGCCAACCCCAAAAAAGAAGGGGGGGGCCGGTTGACCCACCCCTAAAACCCCCCCCCCCCCCCTTCCCCCCCCCCCCCCCCCCCCCCCCCCTGGCGACGCCCTTGACCCCTAATAATAATGTTGGGCAACAAGGTGTATAATTTAAATTTGTATTTTACCCGAAAAACTTTTTGTTAATGTTTTATTTCAAAATTCGAAAGTATGCTGGTACTGGTTAGGCACTCTACCAATACACAGTAATGCTGAATTTATACATATAAAATATAAACAGATATGCTATAAGATTTAAAAAGTTAAAGAAAGACATTTTAAATATACACATGGCAACAATAATCATATGTAACTTTTTATTACAGCATCATTAAAAAATCGCCAAATTTATTTTCTATTTAATATATAATAATAAAATATTTTATTGTAACTGAACAGCAAATCCCATTTTGTGGGGAGATTGGGACATCTACTCAAACTCAAATTTTTTAAAACAACGAAATATAAACTGCATGGAACCAAGGATTTTTAAAAATAACTAATGCACTATTTTGTCACAGCGAATACCAAATACACGTTTCGTTAATGTTTTATAATCACATTTGACTCACAGAAGACAGAAGACGAGCATTAATAATCGAGTAATTCTGCTAATTTTTTGAACTTTAAAAAAAATCTTTTAGATATATATTTACTGTTAGCGATTTGATCAAAAAATAAAACAATCTTAAATTAAAAGCTTAAAAAAAGCAATAAATTAGCGTTTTTAAATATCTATTTTTACGGGATTTAACTCTAATAAATCTATTGTAAGCCGGCCAGCTAACAAAATCTTTATTCCAACGTTTCGAAGCAAAAGCGCGGTTCTTCATCAAGGCTTTTAACGTAGTGAGTAAAAACATATATTTATCAAATCATGTAACTCCGAAAACCAGGTAAATTATTAGCCTTTTTAGACCTATTTTACCTTCAAATAAAAAAAGAGCAATGTGCACTCCAGAAAAAGAGGATATGTAATAAATGCATAGAAATAGTGGTCCGCATATTATGTGTACTTCAAAAATACATTCTAAGCTAAGGGCATTATTAATACATAATATGCAAACGGCAAAATATTTTAATGGTTTCACATTTATTACTTTTTAATTATTTGCCAATATAAAATACTTTGTTTGTATTCCAAACAGTATTTATAACAGAAATATCCGATCGGTTTTTTGCGCCAAAAGCTTAGGTTATTTTACAAAAATGCACGATATAAAATAATGTAAGACACAAAAAACTGAAAAAATAATTTTAAATAAACAAAAAGTAATTGTCAAAAAGTAAAAAAAAATGACAAAAATCTACTGCAATGAGGCAACTGGATTAAAACTGGACTGATTTAGAGTAAATCTTCAGAAAACCTAATCTTTTTTTAACTAAAATTAATTGTGATGGGCGGTTCCGGTTCAGGGTTCCGGATGTTCCGGGCAAAATTTGGAATTCCGGTTTTGGTTGCTGTTCCTGATTTTTGAAAAATCTCAATTCCGCTTCTGGTTCCTATTCCAGATTTTTCGAAAATCTCAATTCCGGTTCCGGTGGTCCGGGTGTTTTACAGTTTGATAAGTAGTTTTGGTTCCGGATGTTTCGAGCAAAATTTGGAATTCCGGTTCCGGTTTCTGTTCCGGATTTTTGAAAAAATCTCAATTCTGCTTTCGTTTCCTGTTCCGGGTTTTTGAAAAATCTTAATTCCGTTTCCGGTGTTCCGGCGGTTCTGTAGTCGCCCATCACTAAAAATTAACAATGTTTCGAAATTATATTTATAATTTTTTATTTCATGACGCCGCCGAATGATTGGAAAGCAATGTTAGCGTTTAGTTTTTTCTTTCAAATATTTCTTAATTGAGATTTTTCAAAAATCCGGAACAGGAACCGGAATTTTAAATTTTGCCCGGAACACCCGGAACGGATGAAACGGGTTTCACACTGGAACAGTGTAAAAACAGGAACCGGAATTCCAAATTTTGCACGGAACATACGGAACCGGAACTGCCCATCAATACTATTTACATATTCATAGATGAACAAGTTTTTCAAATTTTCAAACAAAAAAGCCCTAAAATTTAGGTTACAGTATAGGGAGCAAAAGCAGACACACACTAAGGAAATCCTAGTAATGAATGAATACAGTTAAAAACTCCTTCCGTCAAGAATGCGAAAGAACATAAAATTAATACTGTAACATAGAATTAAAAATTATTTGCTGAGTGTTTATGAGTGAGACCAAAATCGATAATATTTTTAATAGAAATGTATATTAATAATTTTTTACTGTAATTAATGTTTTTCAGAGTGATTGTATAATGATAAGCTTTATTTTTTTCTTTTTGAAATACAGGCTATTACTTTCGTTATTTATTTTTTTTTTGATCACAAACTTAGCTCATGCGGTTAAATTTTGTGGTTATTAAATATAATTATTTGTTGCGCCAACCATATCGCTTAAAAAGCTGTGATTCAAACATGAGTTAGGTACTACTAAAAATACTCGTTATATGCACGAATACAGAATTATAAATCAGCTTCAATAATATTTAATTTATTTTATAAACAAAAACAATTAAAAACTTTGGCAGATTCGGATGAGATCGCAATGCAAATCGCAGCAGTATATGTTCCAGTATATGATAAATAAAAACGTGGGAGTCTTTTACCTTTTACTCATACATGGGAACGGGGGGTTGGGGGAGTTAACCCCCCCCCCAAATTTTGAGAAGGGGGGTTTAACCCCCTCCCCCCACTCAGGGGAGAAAAGGTTAACCCCCCAATTTTGGAAAAATGAAGAAAAAAAGTCTTTAAAATGACTTCTAACTGCCTCCAAACTTAAGTTTTGAGGTTAAAATAAATGTTTTAAGCAATA
>JASAMX010013163.1:0-39471 GCA_030248175.1 Microlaimidae sp. YZB2_3
CATATCTTCAGTAGTTCCACATCTTTCAAATTAAACGCTCAAAACAAAATAGAAATTCTATTTGCTGCTTTTGCAGCAATTTCAGAACAGTGTTGGGAAAATTTTGGATTGTTGGAAATCAAAATACCCAGGTCTTTAATGTTTGAAACGCAGGCAATTTCTTGGTTGTTCAAAGTATAAACGGGGTTAAAGTTGTTTGCGCCAATAAAAAGAATATTACACTTATCAATAGAAATGTTTAGTTGCCAATCAGATGTCCATTTGCAAAAATTAATTAAAGACGCTTGAAAATCGTGTTTTTGTAAAAAAATTGCTATAGGCCGTGTACATTTTTGCATCATCGGCAACTTCACATCTGTTTCTGGTCCTAAAATTTCAGGTAAATCGTTTATATAAATTAAGAATAAGAGCGGTCCTAGCACGCTACCCAGAGGAACCCCGCTTTGAACGTGGGTATAGTCAGAAAAAACACAATTTGAAGTATTTTCAGAATCTGAATAAGAGTTTAAAACTACTCTTTGTCGTCTCATTGTTAAAAAATTTTTATCCAATAATATAATTCATATTTAATTCCATATGTCTCAAGTTTTAGAAGTAATTTTGGATGGCTAAATGTGTCAAGAGCTTTGGCGAAATCAATATACATAATGTCTATTGATTTACCAGCTTCTAACGCATCTATCCAATCTGAGAGTGAAGATAAAAGTTGCAAGCCTACAGATCTAACGGCAAGAAAACCGAATCGTTCTTCGGTTATTAGATAGTTTTACGTAAATATGTAATCAAGCAAAGTATCATTAACCACACTTTCCATTGTTTTTAGACAAACAGAAGTGAGAGAAATTCACCTATAGTTTTCTTTTTACGATGCTTGACTCTTTTTAAAAATTGGAGAAACAAACGCATCTTTCCATACATCTGGCACGCTGCTAGTTTCCATTGATAACTCAAATATACGGGTATGTCATCAGGGGTCCTCGAAAATTTTTTAGGCAATTTTTTAAGATTTTTTTATTTCATAAACCGGAAATAAAACATTTCTAATGCACACAATTTCGTTTACTCATGCTTGGAATTTGGGTATTATTCTATTATCTGTAGTAAATACGCTCAAAAAGTATGCATTGAAAATATTACATTTTTCTTGCGCATTTAGACACAAACTACCATCGTTTCTTTTAACTGGCACTATCTCAAAATTTTTTTTGTTTCATTTTTTTATTAGCATGGCTATAGAAATTCCTTATATTATTGCTAACGATTGCGTCTTTTTCTAGTTTTTCAAAAATACTCTTAATGCATCTTTGTAACGCTTAGCGCAAGCTTTATAATCTATTTTAGCAAACCTATTATTTTTTGAAAGTCGGTACAACCTTTTCTTTTCTTTAGAAAGTGCTTTTATATTTTTAGGGAAAATAAACTTTTTCTTAAAAATAAATTTTTTCGGTACAAAAGTATTTATACAATCTAAATTAATTTTAAGAAATTTATTATACAAGTCATTAACATGAAAAGAATTTATTACAACCTGAGACCAATCAATCGAATTCAAGTGAATTTTGATTTTTGAAAAATCAGCTGATCGGTAGTCTCTTATTTTCTGCTTAATATTATTGGCGGCTAATAAAATAACAAAACCTATTCGAAAAATAAAGGATGCATGACAACTGTAAGAAAAGTTCAGAGATATTTAATTCACTTATAATATTAGGTTGGTTAGATAATAATAAATCTAAGATATTGCCACTATCATGCGTAGGAAAGTCTACAAATTGGAAAAAGCCACACTCATTTACAGTCATTTACAATTTAAAAACAAGTCATGTCATGAAGCAAGTCATTTTTTGATACATTTGAGACCTCCCAATTTATATGGGGGAAATTATAATCTCCTACAAATATTGAAGTATGCTCGCAAGAAGATAAAAAACGTGTTTAATTCTGAAACAAGCAAAACGTTGTCAATTTCTGTTTCACGAGAAGTAAAAGAAGGAGATCTGTATTGGCACACAATTCTTAATGTATTATTATGTATTATGTCTAAGCCTAAGCCTAAGCCTAAGCCTAAGACCCATTACGTCCAAAGCAATTGATGCTAGATTTGCAAACTTATTATTAACATTTACTTGAGAAATTTTTATATAAGATTTTGCCTGTATGGCCACACAACCTCCTTGCTTACCGTTGCGATCGCGTCTGTACACATTATAAGTATTATTACACAAGAGTAAATTGTAAGAAAAATTTGAAACCAGCCAGGTCTCAGAGATAAACAGTAAATCAAAAGTACGTCCGCAAAGAATTATGCAGAGCTCATTTAATATATTACCGAGACTTCGGACATTAAAATATTTACAGTCTAAGCCTTTGCAACCTAAATCCTAGCCTTGTACTTTTGATTTGCTGCGAGTAGTTGGCTTATTTTTAGAAGAAATTTTTACTTTTGGTTTAAGCATTGCATTATTGGTTTTAGGAGCAACCTTCCAGTTATTAGGTGATAAACCCTCTCGCAAAACGAAATAGTTTTCTTCACCCATTTTATCACGTTGACGGTAAAGTTCATTAATCCGCTTTCTCTCGGCAAGGGTGTAACTTCGTCTTATACATACCTATTCGAGAAAACTGACAATGAGTACGCAAAACTTTACAACGATTCAAAACAAATTTTTGGTCGGCGGATCTTTCGAATCGCTCCTTCAAAAGCCTATTCGGAAATCGGTCACTTGATTTAACCAATCGAAAAATTTCGAGTGGTTTTGGAGGAATCCGGCCAAAAATCGCAAATGAAATACTGTACATTATGCTCCAAAGCACTTCTTGGGAGGCTACACCCGGAAGCCCTTTAAAAACCAGCAGCTTTTCGTTAGCTTTCTTTTCCTGCTCCTCCTCAATTACTGGACGAACCACAGAGGCTCTTCTCGGACTTGGAAATTCCATCCGACTTGCGGCGACGATGATGGCGTCGTTTCTATTTCTGGAACGGTTCCTCTGATTGAGAATCCGTTTCCAAGTCAGTACCCATGCTGCAGGATTCTACCGAGTCTTCAAACACATGCTCTTCCAATGTTAATAACCGCTTTTGCAATGTTCCAACTTGGAAAGGCAGCCCGCGCAGAACTTGGCAGCAAACAGTGCACACGATAGCAACAGTAGGCGCAAGCTTAGAAAATGCTAGTCTGTTAGCCCTGTACATCTAATATGAATAAGGTTACAGCAAAATTTGCAAGTGTTGATACCTTTATCACCATCATTAATTGAGTCAGAGCAAATTCCGCAAGTGTTTGCCATGAATCATACGTACTCATGTAATAGAACAAGAAAAGAGTCTTTTACCGTTGCGCTACATGTTCTTTTTCATTGCGAAGAGTAAAAAAAATCACTTCAATTAAAAACAACAGTTTTGAATGATATTTATCCATATATAATCCAAGTTTGAGCGTTTCATTTGGTAATTTTATTTAAAAAATCTGTGAAAATTTCAAAATGTATTGATATAAGAACTAGTTATAAGAACTAGATATAAGAACTAGATATAAGAACGTTTTGTAGTTTTGAGTTAAAAACCCAATTAACAAATATTAATAGAGAAATTCAGAAAAGACAGCAGCACACGCTTCCATCTTTAATATTAATAATTATAAGATTATAAGATAAGTAATAAATAAATAAATAAATAATAAGAAAATAAGATAGTATAATGTTTTTTTTTCAAAACTTAAAAGTTGATCTGACATACAAGATTCCATTATTTTGCAGACAATACGTGTCAACAAAATTACACAATAATTTATTGGATCACCAGGGCAACCTTTTTTAAACAATGGAATTACAATAGCAAGTAACCATGAAGCTGGTAGGGAATGAGTTTTAAAAGAAACATCAAAGACAATGGAAAATGGATCGACTAAAAAATGAGAAAAAATGAGAAGAAAGTTTCCATACTGTCAGTTGGTAAGGTGCCGCTGATAGCAGAGCACAAAGACTCAATTTTTGTGGTAATTTCAGAAATGTCCTGCTTGAAGCTTGTCTTAAGTTGACTAATGGCTAGTCCGTTTTAAGCAAATTCACCGGACAAATCATTAAAAGTAGGCGAGCTTTCCGAGCAGATAGTAGTTTTATCAGCGGGTTTTAGCCGTGTTGGCGTCCGGTTTACTGTAGTGAAATCGTAACATATTTCCTGGAAGTTTAACTAGTTGCTTAGTGAATGCTTTATGGTTGGACAAGCCCAGGCAATAAAATGGTAAAATTCACCGCAAACGTAACATTTTATGTGAGAAAAATTTAGCTGGCCTGCCTCTCACACACAAAGCAATTTTCCTCAATAGTAGCATCGTTAACGCCAGCTGTGCATTTCAAGTCGTCGCTGTTGCTGTTATTCATGGCGTCATTGTTAAATTTCCAGAACACGCCTATCTAATGAATCAATTTTAAATAATTTTTTACTGCCGAACTAGTAACTAGCTAAAAACATTTGAAAAAATAAAGTCAAAATAATTGTCAATAACTGCATGTATGAAATCTTTCGATGTGAGTGATTTGATTCGTTTACATGAGTTTTTATATTTGGTTTTTGCAAATTTAGTTTTTTTTGGAAAGAAGGTCTTAATAACCTTGTTAAATCTGTAAACATAAACTTGGAACCGTCAAGTGAAGCCAGGGACACACTTCGTTTAAAGTGTCCAAAGAGTTCAAAGAACAAAAGGAAAAAGTTCTGACTTGATTAATCCAGCAGCGTTTTATGAATTTTAAAAGTTTTATGCAAAAATACAGAAAAACTCAAACAAGAATTTTAAATTAATCAAAATTGAACTTTTTAATTTTGGTTTTTAGGATACTTTGGACAAAGATACTTTGCATAAATCAGGCTTTATTTTAAAATCTCGAAGCTTTTAAAATGTGAACTTGAATGAAATATTCATTAGTTTTTAAAACATTTTCATACTTATTACTTAAGAATTTTTTAAAAATAAAACTTGTTTCCGCTCATCAATAATTAAAATCTGAAGCATGTTTTATAAAAATGTTTGTAAATTCTTATTTTAAAAATATCGGCCTACGTTTCGCAGAAAACATGATCATCATATATGAATCTGTAATCTAAGGGAAGTATCTCCGTTCAGTGAAAAAAGCTCGTAGCATTTGTGCCCTACGCTGATTGGACTGTTCTCATAAAGTCGATAATTTGTCAGGTATCTCATGTATCATGTATTTCACAAAAAAGTAGGCGGAGATCTAAAAAATAAAAATTTACAGGCGTATTTATGAAACAGGCTTCAGGTGTTAGATTTAAAAGACATATAGAAATAAATGAGCATTGTTATGCAATAGATAAATTAGTCTGCATTTGTTTGCAGCCAGAAAACTTTGTTGCAACCCGGTAAGGACGGGGTGCCCAAATTAAGAAAAACGGTTTTTACCTGCCTCTTACCTGTCTCCATCGGAAGTTTTGCTGCCTCCTACCTGCCTCCTATCTGTCTCCTACCTGCCTTCGAGGCAGTTTAAGCTGCCTGCTACCTGTCTCCTAACCTGTATATGCTTCAACATAGAAGGCAGGGCAACCTGCTTCCTACCTGCCTCCGAGGCAGTTTTACCTGCCTCCTACCTCCCTCTATCTTGCCTCCTAGCTGCCTCGGAGGCAGCTTTACCTGCCTCCTACCTGCCTCCACCCTGCCTTTTAGCTGCCTTTCCCTGCCTCCTAGCTGCCTCCAAGGCAGTTTTACCTGCCCTCTACTTGCCCCCACCCTTCCTCCTAGCTGCCTCCTAGGCAGTTTTACCTGCCTCCTACCTGCCTCTTACCTGCCTCCACCCTACCACCTAGCTGCCTCCGAGGCAGTTTTACCTGCCTCCTACCTGCCTCCACCCTGCTTCCTAGCTGCCTCCGAGGCAGTTTTACTTGTCTCCTACCTGCCTCCAGTTTTTCAAAGGCAGGTTCAAAAGCCGCCCCTACCGGGTTAAAACTTTTTTAGGGTAGTGCATTTAATTTCGGCACTTTTTTGTTTTTCCGATGTAACTTTTCACTGTATGGTCCGATTTTCATGTTTGAAAACTCATTTTGAAGCTTTCACGATACTGCATTGCGTCACAAAAGTTTCACTGTACGAAAGTAGTTTTTTACTTAATTAAATTAGTTTTTTAAAAAAATGAAAAATTGCCGAAATTAAATGTGTGCATTTAATTTCGGCACTTTACAAACAATCGATTGTTTCTCAGTCAAAAAATCATCATTTTCAAAAATTTAAAAACCTATCATTATCTCCAGACAGTTTTCTTTAATTTAACTTTCTACTTGTTGTTCAACGTGTAACTGGCAAAAAGTTACAGCTAAAATGCCAAATGGTATCAAAATGAGCAAAATTTGGGAAAAAAGTTCATTTAATTTCGGCACTTTTTAATAGGACCCCTTAATCGAGTTTAAGTGCAGTGCTATCGACCCCTACACATTTCAACGCTGTCTTTTAACTATTTACAAGTACAATTTAACATCCGACTACTTAATTCAACCCCTTTTTACCCACAGCAATATGTGTACCGAAATTACACTATTTATTTTATAACAATTGCTCACCACAAAAGCAACGTAGAACCACGGGGACTGAAAATTTGAAAAATAAACTAAATTTTACCAGGACAGTTTAATGTTTAAACCACTTTATTGCGTAATCATGAAATGCCCATGTTCTAAAAACGAGTAACAATTTTATTTTTTTATAAATCACACAATTTCACATAAAAATATCATAACATAACAAATAAAAAGCTCACGACAGTCATCTACATATAATTAGCTCTCATTTGAGCTATCAAACGTCGTATTCCGTCTAGGATTACCAAAGATATAGTCCAAAATCAAAAATTCCCACTTTGGAAAAGTGCCGAAATTAAATGCACTACCCTATATTAGAATAATGCTTATTTCATTTTTAGGGGGAAAAAGTAAGCGAATGGTCTAGCTTGGTCAACGTGAGCACCCTGGAACCGTCCCCCAGACCGTTTCTGGCCGTCGCCGGTTTTCAAGAGCGAAAACCGCATAATTATATAGCTATTCTGGATGTGGACGAAAGCGACCAAAAGGCGGCATTAAGCGCTGCAGGATATTACAACCAGGTCTGGCCCATCCTGTTCGATTGGGAGTGCTGCGGTGCAAAAGGTGAAAATAACCCAAAGTCGAAGTTACGTAAGGAAAAATTTGCTACGGTTCGGTTGAAAAGTGCTTTCGCAATTGTAGAAGCACCTTAATTTTTTCGTTGGAAAACCGCTCAAAAACTGCTGAATGTACTGTGACTGAAATAAACAACCAATCAGCGAAAGAAACGAGGAAATGAAAATTACAAAACGACCAATCTGCTGTTTGCCAACCATGCTTACGCCAATTATTCCTTACCTGACTTCGGTCGATTTTAAAATATCATGGGTGGCGCGGGAGCGCCACGGGGCGATTTAGCCCCGTGGCGCCGCGCCAACCATTATTAGAGAACGTGGGTAAATTTTGAAATTCAGAACCTTCTTCTTCTTCTTCTTCTTATTATTATTATTATTATTATTATTCCAACGCTCCATCCTTAAAAGCGATATTCCTCATTCGTTATTGGTTGATCAAAAATAAACATGGGTTCATAAGAAAGAAGAAGGAATTACGCAACTTTCTTAGGAAGCACTTTTTTTGATTTAGGTCCTTGTTATCGATTTATTGATCAAAATAAAAAATTTGAAAAATAGACAAATAAAAACTCCCAACTGCAAAATAACAGCCTTTTGGCAACAATAAGGATTGTACAGAGCAGACAACCAACATCCCCTCATAAAAACCGCACAAAAAAAGCAAATTTATAGCTGTTTCTTACACATACAAATATAACCTTCAAATTGAAAAAGTGGCGATTTCGTGCTTGTCAAAGATTGCTGTGAGTACAATTTTTTCAATTGATATTTCATAAAACTAAAAAAAAATGCAACAGTGCTGTGTGATTAGATCAATGTATAAACAAATCATTATCGTATGGTAGAAATTTTTATTTAGTGAACAGCTGCCCAAACCAAATGCAAATTTTCTATAGTCCACATAATGTCCATCTCAGACTAGTCTACATCTTTTCTGTCTAAACATACGCCCGGGGAAAAATCGCCCCTTTTTCCTGCTCTATTCTTAGAGCATTTTTCAAGGCTAGTTATGTAATTATTTACAAAATTTATCAACGTTCTCTAATTGTGGTTAGTAGTGATGTTTCCCGGAGCTTTGTTTTTAAGTCCCTTGGGATATTTGTACTAATTTTATGAATAGGTAAATGGAGAATCACGACAGTTAATTCAATGTACACAAAGGTCTCGAGAAGAATTGAAAATAATTTGTATAAACCGGAAAAAATGAAAAAGAAATAAGTAATTACAACCAGCTGTTTATTTTAGAATAAATGTTTTATGTTTAATTGTTATTTTCCTGTATTATGATCTTGTTTTTTTAACCAAAGTCATATACAAATTATTTTTTAATTTTTTCAAGACCTTTGTGTACATTGAAATAACTGTCGTGATTCTCCATAGTTATCCCATGGATTTTTTTATTAAATTTTATTTTTTCTTATTTAGACTTTTTCTTATAACTTCAGTTACAAAACTAATAAAAAAAACTCTGATCACACCAGAAATGGAGAAGTTAAGAGCTAATGATTTGATATAAACCTCCGAAAATAATCAATTTAATCTACAATGTTTATTGTCGTCTTGCTAAATAATTTTAACTATGGAAAAACTATAAACGGATAACCTCTATGACTTGCAATATTGATTTTAATTTCTAATACTAAAGCAATTCTAAATTTTGAACAAAAATTGATTGATTTTGATGCTTCTGTATGTTTCTTGTCATTTTTTGACAAAATAATAAATAAATAAAAAATGTTAAGGATTGAAAAGTTTATTTTTAATTTTTCTTGGTAAAGTTAATGTTTTTGTTTTAGAAAAAGAATTTTTGATTGTAAAAATCGATTGATTTTGTTTTTTTTTTGTGAAAAAGCAAATATTACACGTTAGGGTATCTAATTTAATTTCGGCCAGGTTTTCTTTTCGGCCACCAATTTAGTGTGTTAGAGAATTGACTTATTTTTAAAACACAAAAGAACTAGCACAAAAGTAACTGGTTAAATGTTGAATAAAATGTTTTTGCAAAAGTTTTTTATTTGTGTTATTCTGCATTATCAACATTTTCATACAAAAAGTGAATTTTTTGTGACTTTCCTAATTTTTGCTTTGTTTTAAACTGCATCAAATTTAGAACGAAACACTATATAACCTTAAAATATCTTCTACGTATTTCAGGCTCAAAATTGTTAATTTTCATGCTTTGATATTATTTTCAAAATCACTTTGCAATGCGTTTAACTAACTGCGTATTTTAAGATTTCGCTAATTTCGGCCACCTTCAAATTTAGGTGAAAGAACCTGCCGTTTTTTGCTGTTTTCAAATATCATCGTGCACCTTATTTTTAAAGAATTTTTTGCTTGTTTGACTTTTTTTTAAGCCAAAAAAATCAACAAAAAATACAGATTATTAAAACTTGTTTTTTTAAGATTTTGACATAATTATTTAAAGTCTTGATAATAATTATTAAAGTTTGCAAACGGGAAAAAAATAAGTTATATGTATCAAGAACAATACCTAAGGATAAATTTGCAACCTTTAAAAATTTTATTGTTCGTTTTGGCAATAGTTGTAGCCAGTTTCTTCTAGGTGGTCCAAATTAATGGTTCGCACCTTAATTACGGCCACTATAAAAAAAAAAAATTGAAACCTCCACTGATCTTTAAGTGTAACAGAAATTTTAAAATTTTGCACTGGAATAAACGAAAATAGCTATTGTTTGATTTTTAAACCAAATTTTGGGACAATTGAAAAAACCAGAAAAAACTTATCCAAAAAAATAAAAAAAGATGGCCGAAATTAAGTCAGCTACCCTATATCTCGTTTTAGGAAAGATTTATGTCATAGTCGACCAGTCTCGAATTGATTTTCCACTCCCGTCCACTGCAAAGCCCGAAAAAGACGCTCACGAGTATCGCCTGGATATGTGCGTCAACTGGGTTGCCATTCATTCTTTCTACATCGTCAGATGCAGGGGGAAAGTAAGCCATTTCTGCCTCATGCATAATATTTTGAGCGTCAGTTACGAAGAGCTGCATCGCTCTGCGATGGAATTGCATCGGGTGGTCAACGATCCGTTCCAGAGTTTGGTGGCTTGGACAGAATCTAGGGAAAACGGCAGCGTCAGCATCCAACTGATCCAGTTGCTGGAAGAGGGACGCAGAAACTTCAGCCTGCCCGGCTTGTGTCCCTGTGCCGAGACCCTAAGTCTAGTGAACCAGTTGGCCTTCGACCTGCGGACGATGTACGCACCCTACAAGGAGTCGGCTGCCCTTTTGGCGCTGAGCACAGACTTTCAGCTCTGGCGTTTTCGCAAGCTTTTGACAGGAGATTGCCTTTGCGAGAAACTGGTGGACCTGGCTGATCATTTGAGCGATCAGAAGCTCCGCTCCATAGAGGCGGATTGGCACCATTTCTACTGGCAAAACGACCGAATGGAGATACACCACTTCAACTGGACCTCCAAAACGGCATCCAAGTTGTATTTGGAAGTCAACGGGGATTCCCAGCCAAATATTACCAACTTCCGTCCTTATTCAGCGGAATTTCGACTTTTCGCACCCGAAGATTGCTACTTTCCAATTTCCTTCAACTTTTCCACTCAAATGAGCGGTAAACACTCAGTGCTAATACATACCGAAGTACAGTGGAATGAATCAGATCTTTGCAGGTGGGTGGGTATAAAGCAACCAATTCTCTGTTGTTAATTAAAATCGGTGTGGAAAAGATTGAGACCGTTAAAAATTTTATAGATAAGCATATCTTGCTAACGGATTGATACAAAAGTTTAATTAGAGTTTAATGTTAGCTATATATTTATATAATTATCGTTTGAATCAATTAAACAATTATGCTCAACTGAAAATTTTTTTAAATTTTTTTTTTTTGACGGCCAGTCTGAGATTATTTTTTGTTGTACCAGTGTCATTTACAACCAGTTTTAGATAATAAGTGCGTAAAATATCGGTAAATTATCAATATTTGATACAAAAAAAAACAAAATAATATTAATTTAAATTAATGCAAAATTTATAAAGTCCATGTTATTTCGTGAAAGTGATTTTTGTTGTATATAACTTTTAACTGTGTTTTTAAAATGAAATTATGTAAAATATTACCTTAAAATTTTTATATATACAATAAAACATGTACAAATCGTTTTGATCCCAAAAAATTTTTTAATACTTTTATGTGATTTATTTTCGATTTTAAAATTTTTGTTTGTTGCTGTAAAATTAATAAAAAAATTAAATAACTCAATAAAAATAAATAACACGACTTTAAAAGAGCACTTTCACAAATCAAATTCTTATATCGCCCATATCGGACTGCCTCTTTACTACCAAACCTACCTACTTGAAATTTGGCATTTGGAGTACTCCACACTAAGCTAAATCTTTTTTAAATTTCAAAATTTCAGATGGATCGGTTTAGTATTAAAGAAGCAGTGTGTTTTGGGCAATATAGGAATTGGATTTGTGACAGTGCTCTTTTAATATCTAATTGACAATTAGATTCTACTTTAAAAATATTTATGAAATTATTAAAATTTTAGTTTATCAATTTAAAAGAAAGCCGCTGCGTCCCATCATGAATATTAATTAAAAACAATTAATTAATAGTACTAAAGGTAAACCCAACGTGGTTGCAACAGTTGTTCGTTGGATTAATAAATGCCCCACATTAAGTAACCGATCAAATAACAAGATATTACGTCACTTTATCAGCAAATTATATAGTTTCAATTTATTATGGCATTAAATCGAATCTAATTGGCTGATAAAGTGTGACGTCAGATTTTCGTGTATTGAGTGGTTACTTAATGGGGGAATTTTTTAATTCAACGAAAAACTGTTGCAGCCACGTTGGGTTTACCTTTAGGCTTATTTTTTTTAAATTTTACTTTTCAGTAACCTTTTTTTGTAGTTTTATTTTCTTACCAATCAATAAATAGTAGAAATGGCAGGTCCGGTTCCAGGTTCCGGATGCTCCGGGCAAAATATGGAATTCCGGTTCCGGTTCCTGTTCCGGATATTTGGGAAATCTCAATTCCGGTTCCGGTGCTCCGGGGGTTTCGCTGTTTATTAGGCAGTTCCGGTTCCGGATGTTCCCGGCAACTCTGGGAGTTCCACTTCCGGTTCCTGTTCCGATTTTTGGAAAATCTCAATTCCGGTTCCAGTGTTCCGGGGGTTCCACAGTTCCGCCCATCACTAATAAATAGTTTTTAGTTTTCGGTTTCATCTACAGGGAGAATGTATCTAAACAGCAGTTATTTATCCGTTTTTTGAACAAAGCACAAATTGACAAAAGTCACGTAAGGAATAATTCACATACGATTTGGTTGAAAATTGCGTTTGCAACTTTCACAGCACCTTAATTTTTTTGTTGGAAAACCGCGCAAAAACTTCTGAACGTACTATTACTGAAATAAAAATTATACGGAACGAAGAATCAGCTGCGTGTCAACTGTGCGTATGCAAATATTTTATTACGTGACTTTGGTCGATTATAACAATGCGGAATCTGAGTTTTAAACAATTCGAATTTATAATAATTTTTCACATATAAATTAATGCTTTAATCCGTTTACCGACAGCTAACGCTATTTATTTTTTAATTACAATCTCATTACTGCGAGGTGAATATTATGTTAAATTCAATATAAATCTTTAGTGATGGGCGAACTACGGAACCCCCGGAACACCGGAACCAGAACCGAAATTGAGATTTTCAAAAAATCCGGAACCGGTATCGGAATTGAGATTTTTCAAAAATCCGGAACAGGAACCGGAACCGGAATTCCAAATTTGCCCGGAACATCCGGAACCGGAACTGCCCACACTGTGAAACACCTGGAACTCCGTAACCGGAACAAACACCGGAATTGAAATCTAAAAATCCGGAACAGGAACCAGAACCGGAATTGAGATTTTTCAAAAATCCAGAACAAAAACCGGAACCAGAATTTCAATTTTCGCCCGGAACATCCGAAACCCGGAACTGCCCATCACTAATATAAATCTTGATTTTTCTCGTTTAGAAACATAAGCAAGCCCATTCTAAAACTGGAAGCTTATTACGATTTAGCCAAGAAAAACACTACTTGCGAAGAATCTACCGACAATAACACTTGCAGTTATGGAAGAATCATTCAAGAGGGTAAATCTCGAGGAGTGGCCGAAATCCACGGGCTAGTCAACGATGAACAGTATTTTATGCGGGTGGAATTGAACCCGGTTAGGGTGGAATTTGGCTCATCATCGAATCCCGTGTACCCCTACAAGCCGTACACCGCCCCAGCCGAACCCCTAGTATCCACGGCCACGTTTTCCAGCTACTACAAGGAGCCGGTCAGCAGTTTTTTTCTTATTATTTTCAATGAGAGTAATTGAGTTAATTTCGGCCAGTCGTAATTTCGGCCACCGGCGGATATTTTCGCCGTGCGCAAAGTTATTAAATGAACTGCGCACGGCAGGGTAGATTGTCATGTCATCTGTCTGGCCATGTGCAGTTCATTTCATCACTTTGCGTATGGCACGAATAAACAGCTCGTGAGCGAAATTAAGGCTGACCGAATTTAAGTCAGTTACCCAACCTATTCATTTTTTTAATGATTTTAGACTTTTTTTCAAAGAGCATGTCAACCAGTTGAAAATTCGCAAAAAACACTATTATTATTTACATCATGAACAATTTGTATGAAAATACAAACGTCAAACAGTGTAATATGCTATACATAAACCGTTTTGTATTAATTAATACGTTCGATTTTATTAGTTGGATTGCAATAATAAATCCTAAAATAAAATCCAAAAATTCAAGTAAAAATAAACCCAAAATAAAAAAAAATTGAATTTTTCAAATCAATTTCTATAAAAACATTTGTATTTACAAAAACCTGCTAAATTCAATCCTACAATGCCATTCATTACATAAAGCGTGCTGTATTAATTAATTAACACGTTCAATGTTATTAGTTAAATTACAACAAAAAACAATCAAAAACTGACCTAGAAATTATATGATATTATTTAGTTAAAAACAATTTCTAAAATAAAAACTTTTTTATTTACAAAAAAAACCTATTAAATTTTAATCCGGGAAATTAAATTGGAGTCTTGTGGTTTAAAGTTGAAAGTTTATTTATTTCGCATAAAGCACAAAACGCAAGGTCGATGTTACTGAACACTAATTGGGCAACCTAATACCAAAAATATATAATATACCGAAAAATGTGCAACTCCTATATAAAAAAGTACAGAAAAGGTGGCCTTTATAATGAGCCTCTCCATTTAAATGACACTCTCCACTATAATGGCATAGTAGCCATTTTAATTTGGCGAGTTAAAATGGAGAGGAAGCTATTATAATAGCCATTTATTGACTTAATTTCACTTCATATATACTCACAAGTCTAATACTGTCCAGGCCGCACGAGTTTCCCCGTGTTGGTTTAATACTGTCCAACACGCAGAAACTCGTGCGGCCCGGACAGTATTAGACTTGTGAGTATATATGAAGTGAAATTAAGTCAATAAATGGCTATTATAATAGCTTCCTCTCCATTTTAACTCGCCGAATTAAAATGGCTACTATGCCATTATAGTGGAGAGTGTCATTTAAATGGAGAGGCTCATTATAAAGGCCACCTTTTCTGTACTTTTTTTATATAGGAGTTGCACATTTTTCGGTATATTATATATTTTTGCTAATACTACATTATAATAATATTAAACCAGCAATATTATCGCAATGCAGCGTGTCTCAGGCGTGACTCGATCCAGGAACCTTCAGCATGCAAGACGTAAAATCTCCCACTTCGCTACAACGTACACCTTTATTTCGTCGTTACTCTGACACAAAGAGTCACAATCAGTATAAAATCAACGTGACTCTGACTCATTTTATTTAATTGTGTGTTAAGGTATAAAAAGAGTCACAGTTAAAAAAATATTTAATGACGATTCTGATTCATTGTGTGAAACTAACCACGATTTGGTGTCGAAGGGATACGTACATCAATTTTGTCACTGCACGAATGTTTTCCAGAGTTAAATAAAACAATGCCTTGAGTTGTTTTAATGCCTTAATAAGGATAAACGTTTTGATCATCTGAAAGGTCCACAAACAGATAAGAAATTTTTGGAGTAAAACAAAGGCTACCGCCTTGCGAAAACCCTAATAATTTCGAGAGAAACTTAATATAACTAAAACCTAAGCACATTCAATTTCGCATGATAATTTTGCACATCAATAAACAGGTTTTAAAACAATTTTATAGTATTAGAAAATAATTTTATTTTTCGGATTTTTAGACCACATTGCTAAGTTTTTGAGGATTTTAAAATTTTCTTATTTTCGAAAACACAAGGGTTTCGAAAATATTTAAACAGATAGCTATTTAAATATATATATAAATTTTATTACGTTTTTTAAATACATTTTGAAATTTCGGAAGGTTTTTGCCCACACCCAGTGTGTTATAAAAAAAGAACGCACGTGTTTAAAGTGCATAAATTAACGTATTTTGAAAGTTTCCGAATTCAGATATTACAATAAACAATTTTTTTAAATTTCACTATGCACTTTTTCGATTACTTATATGCGATTAATTCTTCCTCGAAGTCAGCCTTTTAGAATTATGCAAAATTGTAGGGAATTGGGAAATATTATTTTTTTACTTTCAGATTAGCTTATTAAAAGTCCATGCAAAAAATAAAACAAAATCCCAAAAAATCAAGCAAGATGTTTTGGTGTTCTTTTTTATACTTAATGGAACTTATAAATTTAAAAAGTGACACGATTATATTTATTTCAGGCTCTTGTGAAATTACGAACTGTATGTACACAATAACGTTCTGTATTTAGAAAATGTTTTGTGATATAGGCATCTTGCACTGGAACTCGGTTTATACATGAAGCATGCAATATACATAAGCGTAACCATAATGGATAATTACCGTATCTCCTACTTATCTTTCGTAGTATGCAGATCAATCGATCGGTTGATCCGACCGATCAACTGAAATTTCGATCGGTTGATTTGCATAATACAAAAGATAAGTGTGAGATACGGTAATTATCCATTATGTTGACGCTTATGTATATTGCATACTTCATGTATAAAACGAGTTTCAGTGCAAGGTGCCTATTAATAAAAATTATATTTAGTAACTATATGTGTTTTATTAATTTATACATTTCCAAATTTTTAATTTTTTGCTTCGTTCCTGATTAAGGTAGTGCATTTAATTTCGGCACTTTTCAGTTTTTCCGATGTAACTTTTTACTGTATGGCCCGATTTTCATGTTTTGATAGCTCATTTTGAAGCTTTCACAATACTGCGTTGCGTCACAAAAGTTTCACTGTACGAAAATAGTTTTTTTACTTAATTAAATCAGTTTTTAAAAAAATGGAAAATTGCCGAAATTAAATGTGTGCATTTAATTTCGGCACTTTACAAACAATCGATTGTTTCTCAGTCAAAAAATCATCATTTTCAAAAATTTAAAAACCTATCATTATTTCCAGACAGTTTTCTTTAATTTAAGCTTTTACTTGTTTTTCCACGTGTAACTGGCAAAAAGTTACAGCTAAAATGCCAAATGGTATCAAAATGAGCAAAATTTGGGAAAAAAGTGCATTTAATTAACGGCACTTTTTAAAAGGACCCTCTTAATCGAGTTTAAGTGCAGTGCTATGACCCCTACACATATCAACGTTGTCTTTTAACTATTTACAACACACATTTAACACCCGACCACTTAATTCACCGTTTTTACCTACAGCATATGAGTGCCGAAATTACACTATTTTATTTTATAACGATTGCTCACCACAGACGCAACGTAGAACCACGGGGACTGAAAATTCGGAAAATACACTAAATTTTACCAGGACAGTTTAATTTTTAAACCAATTTATTGCGTAATCATGAAATGCCCATGTTCTAAAAACGAGTATCAATTTTATTTTTTTATAAATCACACAATTTCACATAAAAATATCACAACATAACAAATAAAAAGCTCACGACTGTCATCTACATATAATTATCTGTCATTTGAGCTATCAAACGTCATATTCCGTTCAGGATTACCAAAGATATAATCCAAAATCAAAAATGCCCAATTGGGAAAAGTGCCGAAATTAAATGCACTACCCTACTTCTATCATTTTTTAAAATTAAAATTGACTAACGGATTAGAGTAAGAAAAAAGCAATAAATCTATTCTGGAAGAGTAGCAGAACAATATATATGCTTTTTTGCCAAAGGTAAATTTTTGTATATAGGCTAAACTGTCACAGATATAAACAGACAATACATATACAAAAAAATTAAATAGACAATAACATACACAATAGACTAACTTAAAGGTGCGATGCGGAGTCAAACTTTTTGTTTTCGACTTTGACACTCTTACCCCTGGCCCCAAAAGCCCACAAAATTTTTTTCAACAAAATATCTCCAGTGGTTCATGAGTTATGACCCCCCAAAAATTGTGTTTTTTTGACAATTCTGTACGTAAAAATTGCTCAATGGGTATAACAATTTAAGTTCAAAGATTAGAATTATGCACTCAAATTATGCACTCAAAAAAGCGGTTATTTTCTACTTTAATTTGATACCTTGATGGTTAATATTAGTGCAGCATTTTTTGAGATATTGCGTTTCCGTACAAAAAACCCGCGATTTTTTCCTAAAAATACGAAATGACGGCAAAAAAATGTTGGACAAACTTAAGAATTTACTACCGTCGTTTGTTTTTTTTAGCGAAAAAATCGTGAGTTGTTTGTACGGGAAACGCAATATCTCGAGAAATACTGCACTAATCTTAACAATCAAGGTATCAATTTAAAGTAGAAAGTAGCCGGTTTTTTAAGTGCATAATTTCTAACTTCAATTGTTATACCCATTGAGCAATTTTTCACGTAGAGAATTGTTGAAAACGCCAGTTGTGAGCGAGATATTTTGCACTGGAGATATTTTGTTGAAAAAATATGTGGGCTATTGGCGGCAGGGGTAAGAATTTAACAAAAGTTATCAAAATCGAAGACAAAAAATTTGACTCCGCACCGCACCTTTAATAGACATCATATACATAATACACTTTTTTCTTTATAAATGAGTCCAGTTTGGCATAGCTAGAATATTTTTGTTATCGTTTTATGGCTAGACTATTGTTGTTTTTTAATGTTAAGGTGAGTAAAACACGTGACAGTTTTAGTTTTCCATTTAGTAAACCAGTGGACTCTAGTAAATTCTAATATTTTCTGGAAACAGGAATATTTTTTCTGAAAAATGTTCCTCTCGAGTTTGTATACCGCAGGGGCTTAGAGAAACACTATTGGTCTTAATGTCAACATTAAATTAAAAATCAGTGTCAGGCGAATTGTCTGACAAAAATTTGGATTTGGCAAACACTGCACGCACTAATATCTGTAACGTGAAGGTTGCTAACATTATTACCAATGTTAAAACAAAAGGTCTTCAACCATAATGATAGTGAAATATTTATCTTAAGGTCTTTCTATTGCATAATGTGGCTGGGGGAAAGAAATTCGGGTAATAACATCGATAACAACAACAACAACCGCCCGCACCTTTAAGTAGTGTTCCTACTTGTACAAACTTACATTTATTTTTTAGATCATTTATACCACATCGGTTAAAGTGATAGTCGCTTTCATAATTGTCATACTGTTCCTGCTGCTCGTTTTGCTGATTGTAATTCTTCATTTCCGCAAAAAGTTCGAAATGGTCCGCGGAGTACCGCAGATCTGGCCCGGGGAGCTATACATCAGCGGAGAAAAAACCGGAAACAAAGAAAAGTCAATCATCGGCGGGGGTAAGGATCAGCGTTTTATTGGAAGATCAGCGCAAAATAAAAACAGAACAAAACCATCTAACCTCTCTAAAAATTGGAAATATCACATTCTTCAAATATGGCTGCTACATTTTACTGGTGTTAATTTATTCCAATGGATAGTGTGCACACAAAACCTTTTGCACTCACGTGTATGACTGCTGTGGACAATTGATTATTTAAATAGCGGTCTAAAAGCTAAGGGCGAAGCTAAATAAACTAGTTCGGAATAATCGTCTTTTACTGTACGAGGGAGGGTACAAAAACAAAAAAATAAAATTTGAAAAAAATCTTAGTTTTTTTAGTTTCTTAAGTTTAAACCTATACTTCATAAAAATTGCTAGACGATGATATGTTTCACTACGTTGAAGTGCTGTAATATATCAGTTTGTGCTAAAAAATTTTTGTTTTTTAATTAAACGTCACAATAGTTTGAAATCACCACTAAAATTGTAATTTCCTGAACAATGATTTCGAATTAGTAAAAATAAATTTAAATAAATATAAATAAATAAAAAGAAATTTGTGCTTTTAAGCTAATTTTAAACCTACATAGGTTTTTTTTTAATTTTTTGCTTGTAAAACTATTCAAAATTTAAAAATTAATTTTAAAAAGTCCATTCCAAACTTTTAGATTAAGCATTTTTTGTAATTGAAACATTAAAAAACTGGAAATCAAGCGCGCCAGCAGCGCCGTCCCTACGAAGCGCCAAAAAACCAAAAATCCCCAAAAACTGCTTTTGCTTTTGGAATATTTAAAAAGTATTTAAGAAATTTTGAAGAGAAGGGGTTGAGATTTTAAACCAATAAATATTTGAAATAATTTAAACTGTAAAATGTACTAGTCGCTCACTGTTTCTCAATTTTCCTCTACATATGATTGGCGCTAGTAGTTATTTCCCCTCTTCCTAACACTAAAAAACCCTTATTTCGAACTAGTCTATAAAGATGTTTACAAGTTTATTTTGGTAATGGTTTGTATGTATGTCGAAAACAAGCCTGACGTGGTGGGTTTTTTTGTACATGTAAATAAAAAGGTTATGTAGTAACAAATCAAAACAAACTAATTTAGCACCACTTATATTAATCAAGTAGAATTGAACCTCTGATGTTTTCTGCAATCTGTTGATTGAAAATTACATGTCCCCGTCCCATTTTTATCGTCTTAACAAATCGTCGTTACTACGGCAAAATGAGCCAGAGTTCGTATAAAGTATGTGTGCCTGTGACTCATTTTAAATTTAAAACAGGAACCCATGAACTACAGAATAAGGCACAGTCACGTGTATTTTATAATGAAAGTGGCTCATTTTGCCGTAGTAACGACGAAATACACCTGCCACGTCTGGTTTGCCCTTAGGTGTACGCCAAGAACTCTGGGAGAAGATTAAAATTTAATTATCACTGACGGACGTCTCTAAATTCCAGAGCTTTAACCTACCACATGCTAATTTAAAAATGTCGAAAAAATAAACATAAACAAAAACAACTGTCAAAATATATTTTTTTAAATTTCTAATATAACGATGCACGATGGAAATTATCATTTGTTGGTGAGAATCATATATTGTATATTGTTAAACCTTTGTTTGTTACTCAACTTATCAGGTTTTTTTAGGAAATTTTGGTTTGGTATTGCTTGGGATGTACAAAAAGCAAATGGTGGTTGTAAAAGAACTTAAACCGGGATACTCCGATTATGATGAAAGGTTTGAAATTTATTTTATAGATTTTGTGGTAAACTGTGATTTAAAGATGTCAGCAAAAAACTCAACCAAACCAATAAAAATATTAATAATTTGGAAGTAGCGAGGAGACTGTTCACTGTTCACGTTGACTGAAAGGCGACTTGCTTAAGTATTAATTTATGCAAATTTTTAAACCATCTCCAGAGGTGGATTAAAAACTTGCGGGTTTTTCCCGCTAATCTCAGATTAGTGACGATTTAATCTGAGGTTAAATCTATTAACTCTGTTAACCTAGATTATTCAATCAATACTGTTAGTATGTTTAGTTTTTACTGTGTGTGCACAATCGCTAATCTCAGATTAACTTGAAGTCAGATTAAACCTTCAGCATACCACCCCTGGCTACGTTTTTGGTGTGTGTCCATCAATCAGCGCACAAAAAAGCAAGAATTACAGCGCGTTATTTATTAATAGCAGGCGCTAAGGCAACCTATTATTGTTACGTTACTGCCTTTCAGTAAATATTCCCAAGTTGATATTTTTGCTGAATGCTAAAATGACTACCTATACAATCAAAAAAATTAATGTTTTAGCTTTATAAATTGCTTTTTAAACACATGAAGGAAATTAAACAAAGGAAACATGCTAAAAAGAAAACACATAAAGAAAAGGAAGCATGCTTTTTTAAACACGTAAATTTCTTCTCATTAGTGTTGTGCTTGAAGTGTTGCAGGTAGTTTTTTAAACTAACATTATATCAAACGCATAGGAATGATACAGGAAATTGAATACTGAAAAATTCATGGGATTTTCGCAAACCTACTTTTCTCTTGCAATGCTCATAAATACAACTACATAGAATGACTTAAATAGAATTTCTGAGTGGTCAGATGATTGGCAAATGAAATTATCAAAACCCAAATGTGAGGTGTTAAGTATAGGATTAAGAGAGAGAAGATACATTTGTTTATAAATTAAAAGGCATAAATCTTAAAAATGTAAAAATAGTAAAGACTTAGGAATATATATATAACCGAAAACTTAAAATTTTCAGAACACTGCAAAATAATATCAAAAAAAAACTCATAGACTTTCATTGTTAATTTTTCAAACTTTTATTTCCAACTCAAATTCAAAATTTATAACTCACTAGAAAATTTTTTAAAAGCTTTTACCAACTATGTAAGGCCCACTTTAGAGTATTGTAAGGTTGTTTGGAATCCGTACCAGCAAAAAGACATAGGTATAATTGGAAACGTTCAAAAAAGTTTTACAAGGCGTTTGTTTAAAAGATGTAGACTAAACACGAACGAAACACGATTAAATTATTTAAAATTGCCAAAATTAAGTGAGCGTCATTCATTTTTTGATTTATCTGAATGTTATAAAATTGTACACAAGAAAAGAAATATCAATCTAAATGACTTTTTTACTTTTAGCAATAATCCTACTAGAGGTCACGCATATAAAATAAAGGAGCACAAAAGTAGAGTAAATGCAAGAAAATTTGATTTTAGTAATAGAGTGGTATCCAAATGGAATGCATTATCGCAGGAACAAGTGTCAGCCGCTTCATTACATGCCTTTAAGAAAAGTCTTGGATATGGTTCATGTTAGTGTTCAATCAAGCCTTTGAACCATATTCTAGTTTTAACCATATTCTTGTTTGAACCATATTCTTGTTTGTTGTTGCAACCGTAATCGGTTTGGAATTTGTGATACTTTTGCATGTTGTCGTTATGGTTTTCACTAGAAAAAATAACTTTGACTTTGACTAACGCATAATCCCACTGTCAACGCCTTACTGTATTTCAGGTGTTTACTAGAGGAGACAAAGATGGCGTGGAAAGCGCGCGGTCCGTACGTGGTTAAGGTGGTGGGCATCCGAATCACGAAGCGCCCCTATCGCCTGGTCCTGGAACTGATGAACGGGGGCAGTATGAAACAGTGGCTCAAAAACGCGGCAAAGTCCAATTCGGAAGGCTCAGAACTGAGCGACCGCGACCTAAAAACTATGCAGCGCTTCGCCGCGGACGCTTGCAAAGCCTGCCTCAGGTAAACAGTGGAGGTGTAAATTTTGTTCAACGAAATTCCGATTTTGAAAACCTAAAAACAAAGCACTATTGTACTATAGTGGTGCAAGCGCATTAAAATCTAAAACTTTCAGGACAGGAGAACTTTAAATTTGGCTGTTTTTAGTTGAGGTTTTTAATCGGTTGTCGATTGAATTGTACAGTATTGCATAATGGTAATAATTCCCAAGAAAGTTTTTACCGATAAAAATGTAATCTGTCATATTTCTTTTTATATTAGCTCAGGCTCTATTAGGAGCCTACCCTTTTGTACCCATTGAAAACATAGTAGCCTAGCATAAGAACTTAGGCTACTATCAGAAGACTGCACGCTAATTTAGGAAGGCTTGTTAGGTACGCATCTGTATATAAATAGACGTAATGTCTGTGTGTGTGCGTGCGTGCGTGCGTGCGTGCGTGCGTGCGTGCGTGCGTGCGTGCGTGCGTGCGTGCGTGCGTGCGTGCGTGTGTGTGTGTGTGTGGGTGTGTGTGTGTGTCTGTGAGTCTGTCTGTGGGTTTCCTAACTCCTCCCTAACCACCTAACGAATTAAAGTGAACGAGGTATCGTTGGAAAGCTTATACCCTAGGGAATGTCGTAAGGAGGTTGAATATTTGAAACAACTTACATAGACATCTTTATACTGGACAACGCATTTTTACCACAGGGTTCCCCCTATGGAGTTTGAAAGTTAAAAAATTTTTGTCCAGGAATTGGTTTAAACTTATTAGTAAGAGTAATTAGCCAATGTAAAGCCAGAATATCATGTTTTTTTGGAAAAAAATGAACATAAACATCTTTATACTGGACAACGTTTTTTCACTAAAGAAGGTAATTACCGTGCTCCCCAACCACAAATATGATTGGGCTAAATGAAATATCATTGCAAAGCTTACAGTCCGGGGAATCTCATAAAGGGTTAAAATTTAGAAAATTTTTGCATGGACATCTTTAGCCTAGACAACACATTTTCACAAAAGAGGGAACCTATGGACTTTGGAAATTGAAATTTTTTTTCTCTGAATTGACTTAAACTAATTGATAAGAGTAAGTAACCAATGTAAAACCAGAATGTGATGCTTTTTAGATTAATATAGAAATCTTAATACTGAACAAAGTTTTTTCACTAAAAAGAGGACCAACCTTCCTCCCCAACCACAAAAGGAATTGGGCTAAATGAGATATCATTGCAAAGCTTACAGTCCGGGGAATCTCATAAAGGGTTAAAATTTAGAAAATTTTTGCATGGACATCTTTAGCCTAGACAACACATTTTCACAAAAGAGGGAACCTATGGACTTTGGAAATTGAAAAATTTTTTTTCTCTGAATTGACTTAAACTAATTAATAAGAGTAAGTAACCAATGTAAAACCAGAATGTGATGTTTTTAGATTAACATAGAAATCTTAATACAGAACAAAGTTTTTTCACTAAAAAGAGGACCAAACATCGTCGAAAATTTTTTGTTTTTGAATTTGCTCGAACTTATTGATAAGAGTAATTAGCCAATGTAAAACCAAAATGTCACGTTTTTTGGTAAGATTAACATATACATCTTAATGCTGGACAACGTTTTTTCACTAAAAAGGGAAAAACCTTAGCAAAAAAATTAAACTAAATGAGATATCGTTGCAAGGCTTACAGACAGGGAAATGTCATAAAAGGGTTGAAATTAAAAAAAATCGCATGGACAATTTTTGGTTGGACAAGACATTTTCACATAAACAGGGACCTATGGACTTTGAAAGTTAAAAAATTTTTTATCTTAGAATTGGTTCAAACTTATTGGTAAGAGTAATTTGCCAATTTAAAGCCAGAATATCATGTTTTTGGAAAAATGAACATGGACATCTTTATGCTGGACAACGTTTTTTCACTAAAAGGGGCAACGAACTTTCTCCTTAACCACAAAAAGGATTGGGCTAAATGAGATATCATTGAAAAGCTTAAGTTTCAAGTAATGTCATAAAAGGGTAAAAAAATAAATAACAAGGACATTTTTATGCTGGACAACGCATTTTGACCAAAAGATGAGAGGCCTTTTTCCCAACTACAAAACGGATTGGGTTAAATGAGGTATCATTGCGAAATTTACACTCTGGAGAATGTCATGAATGGGTTGAAATTTAAAAAAATAACATGGACATTTTAATACTGGACAACATATTATTACCAAAGAGGGAAGACCTTCCTTCCCAATCACCATAAAGATTTGGGTAAATGAGATAACATGGGTAAACCTTATAGTTCAGGAAGCATCATAAGAGGGTTGAAATTAGTAAAAAATTAACATGGACATCTTTATGCTGAAAGAAATATTTTCACCAAACGAGGGAAAGACCCTTCTCCCCAACGACAAAATGAAGTGCGGGTTAACTGAGGTATCATTGTAAAGCTTACAGTCATGGGAATGGCATAGAACGGTTGAATTTTATAAAAAAAGTAAATAAATATAAAAAATGCCGGAAAAATTATTTGTCAGCCGTATGATATTTAAAGTAGACTGTTACTTCTTATTTTAATTGTTAAAATTCGCTGTGAAAAAATCGGTTGCATTAAAAACGAATTAATGGCTAGTGAAACAGAAAATATCGATAGCGACCTTTCGCACGGGTCATTCGGATCATTATGCCATTTGACGAAAATAAAATTTGTTGTTAAGTTTGCAGAGTATTTTGTTTGCAAAAATCGTTTTTCGATCACTATACCTACCTTTGGTTTTTTTGTTAAAAAAATAGTAGCCAGACTCTAATAGTAGCCTACCTCTAATAGTAACCTACCCTTTTACACACATTGAAAAAATAGTAGCCTAGAAATACGATATTGTTACATGTAAATTTTTGACATTTCGTTCAAGTCTAAAATAAAAACCGGAGTTTCTTTAGATCTCCCATGTACTTTGGTAGCACTTAAAATAATATAAAAAAATTACAAAAATAAAAAAAATAACAAATAAAAAAAAGCACAGCGAAAAATTTCCTTTTGATGGATAGACTATCAAAAGAAATTAAATTCGTTAACGAATTTGTATTTTTGTTGCCAGAAATGAACAACCCATCACTACTTCTCTGTATAAAATCGAGAAACACCACAAAATTTTCCATAAAAATAGCAAATTATTTTAGGTCACGTGTGTAGGCGTTTTTTATTTGTATAAATAATTTTAAAACTTAAGTTAAAAATTAAAAAAAAAACATTGCGTGATTTTGTTACTTCTAACTCAATCCGAAAATATCAAAAGTTTTTTATATTTAGATTTATCCTTCGCAACTTTTATTATTTATTACTGATTTAGACTGGAAGAACTAAAGATGATTCATAGAGACATTGCGGCGAGAAACTTTTTACTAAGAAAAAATGAAGACAAAGATATAATCGAGGTAAGCAAATCCACAAATTTAAGAAGGAACAGACACATTAAAACATTCCGGTAAATAATATGCAGTGTGTCACTTGAAGGTGTGCTATCGGGTCAAACTTTTTGTCTTCAATTTTGATTAAATTTTGTGAAAACGTTACCCCTGAACTCAATAGCCCACAAAAAATTTTTTCATCAAAATATATCTCCAGTGGTTCAAAAAAGATATGACCCTCCGAAAATGGCGGTTTTTGACAATTCTGTACTTAAAAAGATTGCTCATCGGGTATAAAAAATATGAATTTACAAAATATGCACTGAAATAAAGCGGCTATCAGAGGGTTATATCTCCTGCACCCACTGAAGAAATTTTGATGAAAAAAATTTTTAGGAGCTATTCGGGGTTAGAAGGTAAGATTTTCAAAAAAGTAATTAAAATCGAAGACAAAAAGTTTGAATAGGTACCGCACCTTTAAGGCTGGATTCAACAAACATGCAAAATCTGAATAAAAAGGTCAACTGGAAAGCAATAATTTTAAGGAAAGAAAAAAAAAGAATTAATTATATTGAAATTAATGAATTCCATAAGGGTGAAATTAAAAGGTTATCAAATACCCATTTGTTCTTACAAATAATATATGTGTAAACACCTGACGCAACTAAATAATAATTGATTACATTACCACTAACAATTTCTTTTTTTTATTTTCTTCTTGTTTGCACGTTTATTCTTTATTCCTTGACAGAGATACTTTTAAATTCAAGTCAAAAAGACTTGTATTTAATTTATTTTTATTTAAAAAAGGGGAAACATTGTGTTGACAAACAAAACAATGTCTTTTGGAGTCAAAAACTTATCATTAAAACCATAAAAATTAAATAATTTCTTGGGGTTAAATCCCGTAAAACTATACTATTTATCAACAATGAAACCCCGAAAACCTGTTAAATATTTAAATAAGAATTTGCATTACAAATTTAGGTAGTGCTAACCGATTTTGGATTGGCACGCGAAATCAATGAAGACGGTTTTTACGACCCCCAACCCATTTGGCGGAAGAACGACCAATACCAATAGCCATTACACCGCCAGAATGTTTAGGTTCGTTTAAACAGTTTAATTTTGAGATTTTGTTTAATCACGTACACATAGGATGGAAAATAAATAACTGCGCGTAAGAATTTTTTAAGGACTCTGAAATGTCATATAGTATTTGGGATAACGTCATATATGTTGTGCTTTGTGGGAACATAAAAATTAGAGGTCTTACGTTCATTGGAAGTCAATTTTTTTAACTGGCTGAAAATGATTGTATAACGTCATAACTCTGTGAAAATATTAAGCACTAAACAACTTCCGTTTAAAAAGGGAGGTTTTGACCATCGTGTGAAAACGTGGACTATGGAGTTTTTAATTGTGGGGTTTTTACGTTTTAAAATTTAAAGTCAGATTTTTAATATTAGAAAAAACAAATTATTTTTAAATCATACATAATGGGTGTACTTTGGAGTTTTAAAAAAAAGCTAAAGTTTTACTTTTGAGACTCAAAATTCAGAGTTTCATCGCTACTTTATACTAAATTAATACGTATTATGTTAAAATTTCAGCTACATAACAATTAATTTAGGTTCATTTGTAAAATTTATCCACAACTCATTTAAAAACAAGTCCCCGGTCATTTAATTTTAGAACATCAGGGCGCACATTCTGACGCGCGGTTAAAATTTACCCGGGTTAACTTCTTTTTACGTACTAAGAATGCGAGTGAAAAATCAATTTTACCTAGGTAAAAGTCGGGTTAAATTTTTTCTATTGTTTTTAAGAATTTATCCAACTCGAGAGGTGGTTAAATATTTTCTCCCGTAGGATTAATTTAATAAAAAATAAAATACGCGCATTGATTAATTTTTTTATTTTTGCGCGAGGTGGTTTTGCTGCGCGAGAAAAAAAATTTTAAAAAAAATTCATTGCAATCATTTTCTGTCCCATATGCGGCAGGTTTATTTATTTACAATATATATTGATTTATTTTTTTTATTGTAATGGATTTATGGGGGTAAAAATAAGGTTTTCTTCAGGAATGCGACCCCAGAACATTAGATAATTTTAAAAAAATTGAAAAAAAACTTTAGAGCATATTTTTTTGCAGGAAGCGAACAAAGGCGGCATAACACTAGTGGAGAAGTCTGGGCTTTTGGAGTTCTTATGTGGGAAATATTTTCTTTAGGAAAAAGAATCCTTTTGGAATTTGGGAGCATGAAGTGATAGTGCACAAAATTGTTTCTGAAGGTAAATAATTCAAGTTTATGTCTCCAGCAAGGTGAATATATCACCAGCAAGGTGAATATATCACCAACAAGGTGAATCAATGTAGCTAATGGAATCACTAATAAGTTTTTGAAACAAAAATAAAGTTTGATTTATTTTTCTTGGATTTTTCAACTTCAATTTTAAAAGTGAGTCCGATTTAAAACGGTCACAAACCGATTTTTCGCATCATTGTAAACAAATATTTTACAAAATATGATTCTAAATTCTAAATTTTAACGAAAGCACACGTCATTTTTCAGCATTTTACCAATGTTACAATTATTATAGGCTATCGACTACCAAAGCCCAAGTATGTCCCTAGTTTATCGTGGTACAGACCTAATGTTGGCTTGCTGGTGGTTGCGGAACCGAAAAAGGATACATTCTGACGTTTGATAAGATTTCCACCTTTATTGCGGAATTAACCAAAAGCGCAGGCAAGGAACAAACCAAACCTAATCAAAAGGAGGTCAGATTACACAACAAATTATATGACGAAAATATTCTGACACCAGATGACGACCACACGAATATTTCCACATTTTCTGATTGGACAGACAGAAGTGGTAATTCAACCGAGAATGAAGGTGGCAAGCGCAAACCCCGAGGTACTAGGCCTTCGCCTATAACCTCTAGTGGCTACAGTACCAGTATCAACAGCAAAATATCAAGTTCTTCGAGTGGTAGTCAAGGAATATTATCCCCTGAATACTCAAAGAATTTATCAGGAGATGTTTCAAACAAATCTTCTTTTAGTCAGGTAATTTGTTGTGTAATCTGACCTCCTTTTGATTAGGTTTGGTTTGTTCCTTGCCTGCGCTTTTGGTTAATTCCGCAATAAAGGTGGAAATCTTATCAAACGTCAGACGATCCTTTGGTTCCGCACACCAGCAAGCCAACATTAGGTTGTACCACGATAAACTAGGGACATACTTGGGCTTTGGTAGTCGATAGCCTATAAATAATCGTAACATTGGTAAAATGCTGAAAAATGACGTGTGCTTTCGTTAAAATTTAGAATTCAGAATCATATTTTGTAATAACATTTGTTTACAATGATGCGAAATCGGTTTGTGACCGTTTTAAATCGGACTTATTTTTAAAATTCAAGTTGAAAAATCCAAGAAAAAAATCAAACTTTATTTTTGTTTCAAAAACTTATTAGTGATTCCATTAGCTACATTGATTCACCTTGTTGGTGATATATTCACCTTGCTGGTGATATATTCACCTTGCTGGAGACATAAACTTGAATTATTTACCTTCAGAAACAATTTTGTGCACTATCACTTCATGCTCCCAATTTCCATAAGGATTCTTTCCTAAAGAAAATATTTCCCACATAAGAACTCCAAAAGCCCAGACTTCTCCACTAGTGTTATGCCGCCTTCGTTCGCTTCCTGCAAAAAATATGCTTTAAAGTTTTTTTTCAATTTTTTTAAAATTATCTAATGTTCTGGGGTCGCATTCTGAAGAAACCCTTATATTTACCCCGATAAATCCATTTCAATAAAAAAAATAAATAAATATATATTGTAAATAAATAAACCTGCCGCATATGGGACAGAAAATGATTGCAATGAATTTTTTTTAAAATTTTTTTTCTCGCGCAGCAAAACCACCTCGCGCAAAATAAAAAAATTAATCAATGCGCGTATTTTATTTTTTATTAAATTAATCCTACGGGAGAAAATATTTAACCACCTCTCGAGTTGGATAAATTCTTAAAAACAATAGAAAAAATTTAACCCGACTTTTACCTAGGTAAAATTGATTTTTCACTCGCATTCTTAAGCACGTAAAAAAAAGTTAACCCGGGGTAAATTTTAACCGCGCGTCAGAATGTGCGCCCTGATGTTCTAAAATTAAATGACCGGGGACTTGTTTTTAAATGAGTTGTGGATAAATTTTACAAATGAACCTAAATTAATTGTTATGTAGCTGAAATTTTAACATAATACGTATTAATTTAGTATAAAGTAGCGATGAAACTCTGAATTTTGAGTCTCAAAAGTAAAACTTTAGCTTTTTTTTAAAACTCCAAAGTACACCCATTATGTATGATTTAAAAATAATTTGTTTTTTCTAATATTAAAAATCTGACTTTAAATTTTAAAACGTAAAAACCCCACAATTAAAAACTCCATAGTCCACGTTTTCACACGATGGTCAAAACCTCCCTTTTTAAACGGAAGTTGTTTAGTGCTTAAGATTTTCACAGAGTTATGACGTTATACAATCATTTTCAGCCAATTAAAAAAATTGACTTCCAATGAACGTAGAGACCTCTAATTTTTATGTTCCCACAAAGCACAACATATATGACGTGATCACAAATACTATATGACATTTCAGAGTCCTTAAAATTCTTACGCGCAGTTATTTATTTTCCATCCTATGTGTACGTGATTAAACAAAATCTTAAAATTAAACTGTTTAAACGAACCTAAACATTCTGGCGGTGTAATGGCTATTGGTATTGGTCGTTCTTCCGCCAAATGGGTTGGGGGGTCGTAAAAACCGTCTTCATTGATTTCGCGTGCCAATCCAAAATCGGTTAGCACTACCTAAATTCGTAATGCAAATTCTTATTTAAATATTTAACAGGTTTTCGGGGTTTCATTGTTGATAAATAGTATAGTTTTACGGGATTTAACCCCAAGAAATTATTTAATTTTTATGGTTTTAATGATAAGTTTTTGACTGCAAAAGACATTGTTTTGTTTGTCAACACAATGTTTTCCTTTTTTAAATAAAAATAAATTAAATACAAGTCTTTTAGACTGAATTTAAAAGTATCTCTGTCAAGGAATAAAGAATAAACGTGCAAACAAGAAAAATAAAAAAAAGAAATTGTTAGTGGTAATGTAATCAATTATTATTTAGTTGCGTCAGGTGTTTACACATGATATTATTTTTAAGAACAAATGGGTATTTGATAACCTTTTAATTTCACCCTTATGGAATTCATTAATTTCAATATAATTAATTCTTTTTTTTTCTTTCCTTAAAATTATTGCTTTCCAGTTGACCTTTTTATTCAGATTTTGCATGTTTGTTGTAACCAGCCTTAAAGGTGCGGTACTGATTCAAACTTTTTGTCTTCGATTTTAATTACTTTTTGTGAAAACCTTACCTCTAACCCCAATAGCTCACAAAAATTTTTTCATCAAAATTTCTTCAGTGGTGCAGGAGATATAACCCTCTATAGCCGCTTTATTTCAGTGCATATTTTGTAACTTAATTTTTTTATACCCATTGAGCAATCTTTTAAGTACAGAATTGTCAAAAACCGCCATTTTCGGAGGGTCATATTTTTTGAACCACTGGAGATATATTTTGATGAAAAAATTTTTTGTGGGCTATTGAGGTCAGGGGTAAGGTTTTCACAAAAATTAATCAAAATTGAAGACAAAAAGTTTGACTCGATAGCACACCTTCAAGTGACACACTGCATATTATTTACCGAATGTTTTAATGTGTCTGTTCCTTCTTAAATTTGTGGATTTGCTTACCTCGATTATATCTTTGTCTTCATTTTTTCTTAGTAAAAAGTTTCTCGCCGCAATGTCTCTATGAATCATCTTTAGTTCTTCCAGTCTAAATCAGTAATAAATAAGAAAAGTTGCGAAGGATAAATCTAAATATAAAAAACTTTTGATATTTTTGGATTGAGTTAGAAGTAACAAAATCACGCAATGTTTTTTTTTTAATTTTTAACTTAAGTTTTAAAATTATTTATACAAATAAAAAACGCCTACACACGTAACGTAAAATAATTTGCTATTTTTATGGAAAATTTTGTGGTGTTTTCTCGATTTTATACAGAGAAGTAGTGATGGGTTGTTCATTTCTGGCAACAAAAATACAAATTCGTAACGAATTTAATTTCTTTTGATAGTCTATCCATCAAAAGGAAATTTTTCGCTGTGCTTTTTTTTATTTGTTATTTTTTTTATTTTTGTAATTTTTTTATATTATTTTAAGTGCTACCAAAGTACATGGGAGATCTAAAGAAACTCCGGTTTTTATTTTAGACTTGAACGAAATGTCAAAAATTTACATGTAACAATATCGTATTTCTAGGCTACTATTTTTTCAATGTGTGTAAAAGGGTAGGTTACTATTAGAGGTAGGCTACTATTAGAGTCTGGCTACTATTTTTTTAACAAAAAAACCAAAGGTAGGTATAGTGATCGAAAAACGATTTTTGCAAACAAAATACTCTGCAAACTTAACAACAAATTTTATTTTCGTCAAATGGCATAATGATCCGAATGACCCGTGCGAAAGGTCGCTATCGATATTTTCTGTTTCACTAGCCATTAATTCGTTTTTAATGCAACCGATTTTTTCACAGCGAATTTTAACAATTAAAATAAGAAGTAACAGTCTACTTTAAATATCATACGGCTGACAAATAATTTTTCCGGCATTTTTTATATTTATTTACTTTTTTTATAAAATTCAACCGTTCTATGCCATTCCCATGACTGTAAGCTTTACAATGATACCTCAGTTAACCCGCACTTCATTTTGTCGTTGGGGAGAAGGGTCTTTCCCTCGTTTGGTGAAAATATTTCTTTCAGCATAAAGATGTCCATGTTAATTTTTTACTAATTTCAACCCTCTTATGATGCTTCCTGAACTATAAGGTTTACCCATGTTATCTCATTTACCCAAATCTTTATGGTGATTGGGGAGGAAGGTCTTCCCTCTTTGGTAATAATATGTTGTCCAGTATTAAAATGTCCATGTTATTTTTTTAAATTTCAACCCATTCATGACATTCTCCAGAGTGTAAATTTCGCAATGATACCTCATTTAACCCAATCCGTTTTGTAGTTGGGAAAAAGGCCTCTCATCTTTTGGTCAAAATGCGTTGTCCAGCATAAAAATGTCCTTGTTATTTATTTTTTTTACCCTTTTATGACATTCCTTGAAACTTAAGCTTTTCAATGATATCTCATTTAGCCCAATCCTTTTTGTGGTTAAGGAGAAAGTTCGTTGCCCCTTTTAGTGAAAAAACGTTGTCCAGCATAAAGATGTCCATGTTCATTTTTCCAAAAACATGATATTCTGGCTTTAAATTGGCAAATTACTCTTACCAATAAGTTTGAACCAATTCTAAGATAAAAAATTTTTTAACTTTCAAAGTCCATAGGTCCCTGTTTATGTGAAAATGTCTTGTCCAACCAAAAATTGTCCATGCGATTTTTTTTAATTTCAACCCTTTTATGACATTTCCCTGTCTGTAAGCCTTGCAACGATATCTCATTTAGTTTAATTTTTTTGCTAAGGTTTTTCCCTTTTTAGTGAAAAAACGTTGTCCAGCATTAAGATGTCCATGTTAATCTTACAAACAAAAAACATGACATTCTGCTTTTGCATTGGCTAATTACTTTTATGAATAAGATTGAGCCAATTCAAAAACAAAAAATTTTTCGACGATGTTTGGTCCTCTTTTTAGTGAAAAAACTTTGTTCTGTATTAAGATGTCTATTTTAATCTTACCAAAAAACATCGCATTCTGGTTTTACATTGGTTACTTACTCTTATTAATTAGTTCAAGTCAATTCATAGACAAAAAATTTTTAGTTTCCAAAGTCCAAAGGTTTCCCTCTTTTGTAAAATGTGTTGTCCAGGCTAAAGTGTCCATGCAAAATTTTTCTTAACTTTAACCTCTTTATAACATTCCCCGGACTGTAAGCTTTGCAATGATATCTCATTTAGCCCAATTCCTTTTGTGGTTGGGGAGGAAGGTTGGTCCTCTTTTTAGTGAAAAAACTTTGTTCAGTATTAAGATTTCTATATTAATCTAAAAAGCATCACATTCTGGTTTTACATTGGTTACTTACTCTTATCAATTAGTTTAAGTCAATTCAGAGAAAAAAAATTTCAATTTCCAAAGTCCATAGGTTCCCTCTTTTGTGAAAATGTGTTGTCTAGGCTAAAGATGTCCATGCAAAAATTTTTTAAATTTTAACCCTTTATGAGATTCCCCGGACTGTAAGCTTTGCAATGATATTTCATTTAGCCCAATCATATTTGTGGTTGGGGAGCACGGTAATTACCTTCTTTAGTGAAAAAACGTTGTCCAGTATAAAGATGTTTATGTTCATTTTTTTCCAAAAACATGATATTCTGGCTTTACATTGGCTAATTACTCTTACTAATAAGTTTAAACCAATTCCTGGACAAAAATTTTTTAACTTTCAAACTCCATAGGGGGAACCCTGTGGTAAAAATGCGTTGTCCAGTATAAAGATGTCTATGTAAGTTGTTTCAAATATTCAACCTCCTTACGACATTCCCTAGGGTATAAGCTTTCCAACAATACCTCGTTCACTTTAATTGGTTAGGTGAGTTAGGGAGGAGTTAGGAAACCCACAGACAGACTCACAGACACACACACACACCCACACACACACACACACGCACGCACGCACGCACGCACACGCACGCACGCACGCACACACACACACGCACGCACCCGCACGCACGCATGCACGCACACAGACATTACGTCTATTTATATACAGATGCGTACCTAACAAGCCTTCCTAAATTAGCGTGCGTGCGTGCGTGCGTGCGTGCGTGCGTGCGTGCGTGCGTGCGTGCGTTCGTGCGTGTGTGTGTGTGTGTGTGTGTGTGTGTGAGTCTGTCTGTCTGTCTGTATGTTCCTAACTCCTCCCTAACCACCTAACGGATTAAGGTGAATGAGGTATCATTGGAAAGCTTATATCCTAGGGAATGTCGTAAAGGGGTGGAATATTTGAAACAACTTACAGATAGATTTATACTGGACAACGCATTTTTACCACAGGGTTCCCCCTATGGAGTTTGAAAGTTAAAAAATTTTTGTCCAGGAATTGGTTTAAACTCATTAGTAAGAGTAATTAGCCAATGTAAAGCCAGAATATCATGTTTTTTTGGAAAAAAAATGAACATAAACATCTTTATACTGGACAACGTTTTTTCACTAAAAAGGAATAATTACCGCTCTCTTACCACAAATATGATTGGTCAAAATGCGTTGTCCAGCATAAAATACCTTACAAGTGAACTCTTGCGTTTTCCAAATCTAAAACACAAAAAAAAATCAAATTTACTTATTGTAATATATATTATATATATATATGTGTGTGTATATATATATATATATATAACAACCAAACAACATTAACCAAACAATATTGAAAAATGAAGAAGCAAAAAGTTTGTATTCTACGAGCAAAAACGATAGTACAAAAAATTTTTAAATAATTTAGTGGAAATTTGTTTCAAATTATGTTTTGATACGTTTTTTTTTTAAATTTAATCAAGCATACATAGCACAATTTGGTCACTGTTATATGTATTTATTTCTAGTTCATTCATTGCCTTGCTTTAATTTACACATGTTATTACCATTTTCAGATTTATTAATGAAAAAAAATTATTGAATAATATAGTAGAAATAATATACTTGTCCTTAGGAAAGAGGAATAAATTACATCCCTGGGGGCTCAAATATAACCCCATTCTGAGAATGAGATCAAACTTAATACCTGGGGGTTATATAAATGTCAAAACGGTGCACAGATAGAGAAAATATAATACAGTGATTTTTTTGTTATGAATCATTATTTTGTCTAAAAACCAATTGTTTTCAGTAATTTTTCCTTTGTAATAAAACAAACAATAAAATACCTCACGAGGGAGCTTTTCCTTTTATCAACGTCTGAATTTTCCCGCTTTCCAAATCTAAAAGTAATTATATTATAGTTTTTTAAGCTGGCAAAATTATATTGTAATAAACTATATCCTATATTAATTTTTGGGAATCAGATCAGAAATTTTTTATTTAAATATTTTTAGCAAAAAAATCAAAGCGAATTTAAATATTTACCGCAAAAAAAAATCATAAGCCAAATAAATAATTAGGAAGTAAAACCCATTTAGAATTAAATTAAAAAAATTATGTATCACTATATCACTATTAGAAAGTACTAATTGTTATGAATTTATTAAGTGCAGGTTATTTCTTTTTCAATAAAAAAGTTTGCTTCAAAAAAGAAGAAGAGATTTAAAATATTTCCAGACTTTAACGGAAACTTTTGAAAACTCAGAATTATTTTAATGGTAATAAATTAAACTTAATATTATAAAATGATTTTACCTGACCAAAGCACTTTTACTTTCGTTTTTCAATATCATCCTCGTTTTCACCTCGTTTGCCAAATCTAAATTTAACAAATAAAATATACAACAAATAAATATATAACACTCAATTTTACTTTAATAATTCTTTTTTTCAAAACATTTTTATAAAATTTCTATTTTGGTTTCTCGTAAATGTGGAAAAAGTGCCATTTTTTAACAAATTAATTTTGGTATTAAACAATATAAAATGCTTGGTGACAACTGACACACAATTTCGGGAATGGCCTATGTGGAAGCGAATCACTAAGTAAAAATAGACTTTTCTAAATTATAGATTTATATTGTGAGCTATGCTCAAAAAATTTCAGTTGTCGCAAAATTTCTGAAACTTCTGGAAAAAAGATTTAGAAATTTTTAAAATTTTAGGATCCTCTAAAATGAAAAGTTAAACATGTAAATACGAAATTGGTTTGGCTAAAATCCTTTTATTAAAATTTACACAAACGAATTAAAATTAACTGAAGTTGAAAAAAAAATAAAAAAACTCATGAATTTAAATTCATAATGTCATTCATTGAACTACCAAAACAAGACAGATACAAACAAGGTTGTGAAGCTAAAAATTTTTTATGTTTAATCATATTTTAAATAACCTAAAAAAAGAAAAAAAATCCATGACTATAAAAGCTCTGTTTTTTTAGTTTTCGGCTTCAACATCCTAATCTAATTTTCCGCAAAATCTCCTTCATCACAAAACTGACAGCTCTAAATATAAACTTATGGTAAAACGCCACGGTGTATGTTTAGACATAACAAAATGTTGACTGTAGAGTGCGGGTGTCATTAGTACTAAAGTTAAGGCTAAAGTGCTTTAGTACTAAAGGGTTTTTTTGGGCTTAGTACTGAAACTACGGCGCGGCTAAACTGAAAATAGCTGGCAAAAGCTCGGCAAAAGGTATGGACCCAGCTAGTGTTGTAAAAAGTTACTTTTACTTTTACTTAAAGTAATAAAAGTAACGGATTTTGGATTACTTTTACTTTTACTTTTACTTGACTTTTAAAATTTCAAATACTTTTACTTTTACTCTTACTCGACTTTTGAAATTTCAAATACTTTTACTTTTACTCTTCTCGGATTTTCACTGAAATACTTAAATTAATTTAAGTAAAGCTTAAGTAATTTTAATGGGTTGATTTCCTATGGGCTTGTTATAAAGTAAATGGCAAAAGACAATTTTTTGTGCCGCTAACACGCTAAAACCATTTATTTTGACTAAAACACTTATTAAAATGATAATTATGCATAAATTTAGCAAAAAAACTTTAGAACGGAGCTCTGGAGCTCCAAAAACCGGTATTTTGCTCCGGTTCAAAATTACTTTTATTATACTTTTACTCTTACTTTTACTTAAAAAAATAGGTCTTACTTTTACTTTTACTTTACTTAAATAAAATTTTGACCATTACTTTTACTTTTACTTTACTTAAATTAAAAAATCACAAATTACTTTTACTCTTACTTTACTTAAATTAAAATTTTTCAATTTACTTTTACTTTTACTTAAAATAATTCAAAATCAATACTTTTTACAACACTAGACCCAGCAAAACGTTAGTTTTTTCTAAAAAAATGACAAATCACCAAAAAATCATAAGTGTTCCTGGCAAACCTAAAACATGATTATTTGACGAGATTTATATCAGTAAAAGGAAGAAATAGGGTGGGATCCACCTCCTTCTTTAACCTCAAAATTTTGGGCCCCCCTCCTTAACAAAAATAGAGTTCTCCTAAAAAAATTTTCAAATGTTTTAACCTGACTCCCTTCCAGAATTTTAAATCCGACACATCAAAAGTATTTTGTTTTGAAAACCAGACCACCCTGACCATTTCTATATTTTAAGATTTTCCATTCTGAGTCTACCCCCCTAGAAAGCTAACGAGTACGGAAGGACCCTCTAGAACCTCCCTCCCAAAATTCAAAGGGCAATTTACCCCAGGCAACCAACCACCTCAACCCCCCCCCCTTACAAAGGTGTAAAACTATGCTCACCTGGAGTTTAATATGCTATTTTTATTTTAAAAGTAACATAAATTAGTTATTTGAACAATAATGCTAATCAAAATAATTAAAATGACTTTTGGTTTCGAGGTGCTGTGAGTATGGAGTTATATTTTTTGTTTCTTCTTTTTGTTTTAGCATTTAAAAAGAGTGAATTTTTTTTTAAAGTTTTTTAAGTTTCTAGGCACTTAATATCAATATAATATCATTATGGGTATTTGGTGAAGTTTATCAAGCAGTAACGGTGTGTTTTTTTTGTAATACAAAATGTTGGTTAAATGTTTTGTTGCTTTAAATATTCATTCCAAAAAAATATGATTGATAGATAGTTATTTTTGATGACTATTTACATTTAAAGTTAAAACTGCAATACAGTACAAGAGCAACTTTTAAAACTGTACAATTAACCCTGAAAATAATACTTTTAATAAATCAGGGAAGAGCGCGGAGCGCTCTTTCCCTTACATTAAATGGGTTAAGTCACTGCGCGGTTAACCGTTGTTGATGGCGTCATCGAAATCAACAAAACCTTTAATAGTTTTTAGCCAATTAAAAATCTAAACATAACTAAAATATTACCCATATTTTTCTGATATTAAAAACCTAAAAACTTTTGCTAAACATACCTGAATTTCATACTAATAAGCTTAATTTGCTTAACTTTTGTTTGTTTGTTTGTTTTTTTTTGGAGTCCCCCAAAAATTTTTCCCTGTGATAAATATTTGGAGCTGATTTTTTGCACGTAGATGCTAAATTGCCGCCTCACCTGAATTTTATTCTCGTATATGCTCTATTGCCCGTAGTTAAACCTCTGTTCATGTGAAAAATGACCAGT
>JASAMX010013165.1:0-17993 GCA_030248175.1 Microlaimidae sp. YZB2_3
TGATTGATCAAAAATAAACATGTGCTCATTGGAAAGAAAAAAGACTTACGCAACTTTCTTAGGAAGCACTTTTTTCATTTAGGGTCCTTGTTATCGATTTATATGATCAAAATAAAAAATTGAAAAAATAGACAAATAAAAACTCCCAAACCGCACAATAACAGTCTTTTGGCAACAATCAGGATTGTACAGAGCAGACAAACAGAACAGCCCCTCATAAGAAACCGCACAAAAAAAGCAGAGGACGGGCTTTAATTGGTGGAGAAACCGAACCAGCTTCCCAAGCGCCATCTATTTTAACCGCGCCGGGGAAAACGAGCGAAAACAACAAAGTACTTTTTTTTTTAATTCTTGCATTACTGATAAAAAAATGAATTCAAAGTTTAAAAAATAATAAGCTCTCGGTAGCGCGGGAACGCCACGCGGCGGTTTTTCAGTTTTTTATAAACAGTGCGGCACTATAATTAGAGAACGTTGGGAAAATTTTTTGTAATTTATGTTCACTCTCTTCTTTCATTTATTATTATAATTCCAACGTCATTATCTTACAATCAATATTCTCTCATCATTCACGCGGCGATTTAATCCTGCGGTACCGCACCAACTATAATCAGAGAATCTGGATAAAATTTGTAATTCATGTTCATCATCTTCTTCTTCTAATTCTTTTTTATTTTGCAAAATAATTTAATCATCGGTGGTGCGGGAGCGCAGGATTAAATCGCCGCGTGAATGATGAGAGAATATTGATTGTAAGATAATGAGCGTTAGAATTATAATAATAAATAGAAGATGAACATAAATTACAAAAAATTTTCAACGTTCTCTAATTATAGTGCGCACTGTGTTGTGGGACTAAACCGCCGCGTGGCGTTCCCGCGCTACCGAAGCTTATTATTTTTTTTTTAAACTTTGAATTAATTGTTTTATCAGTAATGCAAGAATTAAAAAAAAAACGTACTTTGTTGTTTTTGCCGTTTTCCGCGCGGTTGAAGCAGATGGCGCTGGGAACTGGTTCCGTTTCTGCCACCAATTAAAACCCGTCTGCTTTTTTTGTGCGGTTTCTATGAGGGGCTGTCCGTTGTCTGCTCTGTACAATCCTTATTGTTGCCAAAAGACTGTTATTGTGCGGTTGGGAGTTTTTATTTGTCTATTTTTTTATTTTTTATTTTGATCAATAAATCGATAACGAGGACCTATATGAAAAAAATGCTTCATAAGAAAGTTGCGTCATTTTTTCTTTCCAATGAGCACATGTTTATTTTGATCAATCAGTAACGAATGAGGAATATCGCTTTTAAGGATTGAGCGTTGGAATAATAATAATAATAATAATAATAATAATAATAATAATAATAATAATAATAATAATAATAAGATGAAGAAGAAGAAGAAGAAAAAGAAGGTTCTGAATTAAAGTTACCTACGTTTCCTAATAATGGTTGGCGCGGCGCCGCGGGGCTAAATTGCCCTGTGGCGCTACCGTGCCACCCATGATAACAGAAAGTTTTTTGTAATCTATTTTTATTTCCAAGAGCTCTTACTATGGTCTTATGCATTCTTGCTGTGGCTCGCCCTTATTGGGACGGCCAAGTATGCAGTCTTGGAACGCCGCCCTCTAAGAAACCATTTAGACGCCTTAACCCGTTCCCGTAATTGTATTTTCCTTAGTTACGACCGTGAAACGTTCGTGCGACCTATGTCATACTTCCGTCATACCTAATTTTTTGCGCGAGTAGTGTGAGCGAGCAAATTGAAATGGTTAAAGCCGTACGGTGGCAATATGCAAATTTTTCTCAGGGATACAGTGTATTACGTAGGATATTTCATGTTGTAAAAATTTGCATATTGCTACCGTACAGCTTTAATCATTTCAATTTGCTCGCTCACTGGGCACTATTCGCGCACAAAAAATTATGTATGACGGAAGTAAAATCGAGGTCACGCGAAGAGCTTACCGCGGTAAGGTTTACGTACGACATTTGTTATACGAAAATATGACCACCGTGAGACAAAGGTTTTACATTTGTTGTACGAAGGTTTTACGGTTGTAGCGGGGGAAAAGGCCTTCAGGGGCGGGTCCACTAAACGCGTGCTGACTACGTGCTATCTTAGCACGTTGTTTAAAACTCTTGTTAATGTTTTAATTTTTGGATTTTTTGTCGAAAAATCTAACAGAACTTTTTGTTTACATGGCACAAACTGATATTTTATTAATTTTATACATATTTGTTGTATATACAAACTATTAAAACAATAACCTCTAGTTACGGGTTAGCAAAACTCCTAACTGCGGTTTAAGGCTTTATTAAATTTTATTTCAAACAAATATGCATAAAACTCTTTAATATCAATTTATTCTATCTAAAAAAAAGAGTCCCATAAGTTTTCTCAAGAAAAAACCCAGAAATTAAAACATTAACAAGAGTTTTAAACAACGTGCTAAGATAGCACCTAGTCAGCACGCGTTTAGTGGACCCGCCCCAGGGGAACGGGTTAAGTAAAGCTTTAAAAAAAACAACAAGGATATAAATTCTCCGGGTGCCTTAACTATAATGCTTGTCTGGCTTGTAGGACGTGCCTCATTTAAGGCAGTAAATTTGTCTTAGCAATATATAAAGTAGAATATGTTCCTTAATTTTGTGTTATGTATACATTTTTAATTAAATTTAAAACAAAAAAAACTTACCAGTTAATTTTTTTTTCAATGCGTATCACTTTTGTAAAACCTCGAGATATAAAACCATATCTATACAAAATATACAAAAATTTTACAGAATAAAAATGGAAAAATTGGTTAATGCTTTTGAAAATCCGAATACATGCCCAAATGACGTGAAAATGGACAAAACACAGAAATGCGTTGAGAAATTGTTAGGAGGCCCAGCAGAAATGGAAGCAGCATTTGAAAAATTTGCCGCACCGGTTCGACGGAAAAGAGTTATTCACAGGTCTCTTTTGTTATTCTATAGTACGCAATGTTTGTAATTTAGAAGTGTTCTGATAACAACAATTTAGAATTAGGTATTAAAATCAAGTTCCAATTGACAACAAAAAAGGGAATTGTTTAAAGTTTTTGTTTGAATTTTACATACGCAAGTGTGGAAGGGACACATACGGTGTATGTGTCACAATTATTGGTAAATTCGATTTATTTAGGATACCAATCCGTTAAATTATGAAAATCTATGAATGTTTCTATTGCCTATTATAAATGTTAATCTACTGTTTACAATGTTTAACTTCGAGCTTTGTTTTTAATTTTAGAAATATGCCTGGGTTTTGCGGAATTGAAAAAGCTTGTCAAAATCGGCACCTTAAAAAACCTTGTTTAAAAAAATGGAAAAAAGCTGAACCGATCATATGCATGTGTTCCAGAATTGTTTTGGAAGAACAAGGCAGAGTCATTGCAGAAGATTTGAGTATGGTTATGTTACCTGTAAAATAAAAATTTTAATTTAATTTAATAAGTTACGTTTCCTATGTAACATAAAACTCTTCTAATTTATAAAATAGTATTAACCACTTTCTTTTAAAATATGAAAAAAAGTTATATTAACAGACAGACTTGTTCGTTAACTCACAATTTTTTTAACAATATCAATGAATTTAACGACTTACTAAGCTGAGATTCTGTAGGCATAAGGAAAAAGCCTTATACGCAACCTAACCACTTCTCATAACACCAAGATTTGCGTGTAGGGTGTTTTCAGCATCGCGGGTACCTGTGGTTGAATTATATCTGACTTACGTCGAAAATTAGTATGCAGACATGAGCGGACTAAAGATGAATTCTATCAGAGTGAAAATAACTAGGTGGTAAAGTAACCACTCGTCTTTGAGAAATATCACCTTAAGAGAAAAACGTGAAGCAACTTAATAATAATTGGTTACATCATCTCTGACAACTTTTTTTTATTATTTTTATTCTCATGCGTTCATTCTTTATTTCTTCCTGACGGCGAGCGGTTACGCTCTTGATTTTAGCCTGAAAGATTTTAACTTTTATATTAAACTTGTGCGGTTTTGTCGTTATTTTTTTTAAAAACAAAAATAGAACACAGATTTTTTTAATTGCACCTTTTTACAAAATATACAAAAATTAACCAAATTTAGACCTTAAAAAATTTGCATCTTGGGTTTCAAATTGAGAAATTTGATAAATAATTATTAAAATACAGGCTTTGATCTTTATTGTTAAACCACTTTTGTTCAAAAAATTTAATAGTTTTTCTGCTTAATAGTCGATTCAATATAGCTATTATCGAGGTCAAGATTTTATTTGCGGATAACCAACACTCAGACACCAGTAAACGCACTTTACTTTACACCTGTGTTTAAAACGTAATCAAAAATTAGAATTATGGGGATTAGTAAATCTTAGCTTATAATCTTTATAGACACGTGTACGAAAGGGTCCGATTTGGAAACTCAATTCATCCCCACCCACGCTCCGAAAGTCGCGGACAAGTGGGATCCACCCAAAAAAGGGGACGACGCACCCACAAGGGCCAACCCACCAAAAGAAGGCAACCCACCCAAAAGACGAAACCCAACTAAAAGAGAGAAGCGAAGAATCGGCGTGGGGCGGCGGGCTTTCATGTGGGACGCCTACTCCTACTTCTGCCGAGTGGAAGGCGACGAATGCCCGCCGAATCTCCCGCCAGCCAAGTTGAAGGCGGAGGAAAACGGAGCAGCCAGCCAACGCGAGGAAAATAACCCAGCCAGCCAACGCCTCGGTTCCAGACGAAGAACTTCGACCAATCCTATCGGAACCGACCCCAGCCGGGTTTCTTCGTCCAGAAATTTGGAAAACGACAACAACCGGTGGGTTCTAAACTAAGTTGTAAATGGGCCAAACATTTAAGTTGTGGTCTGACAAGTTATTTGAGTCGAGTTTAAGTGTATAGCAATATGCTTTAGTCCGAGTTTTTAGTTGTGGTCTGACAAGTTATTTGAGTCGAGTTTAAGTTATGTAGCAATATGCTTTAGTCCGAGTTTTTAGTTGTGGTCTGACAAGTCATTTGAGTCGAGTTTAAGTTATGTAACAATATATTTTAGTCCGAGTTTTTAGTTGTGGTCTGACAAGTTATTTGAGTCGAGTTTAAGTTATGTAGCAATATGCTTTAGTCCGAGTTTTTAGTTGTGGTCTGACAAGTCATTTGGGTCGAGTTTAAGTTATGTAACAATATATTTTAGTCCGAGTTTTTATTTGTGGTCTGACAAGTTATTTGAGTCGAGTTTAAGTTATGTAGCAATATGCTTTAGTCCGAGTTTTTAGTTGTGGCTGACAAGTTATTTCAGTCGAGTTTAAGTTAGCAATATGCTTTAGTCCGAGTTGTAAATATTATTGCTCCTATGCTTATAAATACATATACAATATTTGTTACAGTTTTAAAAGAGACCAAAAAAAAGCTCAATTTACATATTTATAGAACTTTTGATATCAAAAATTTATTTATTTGGATATCACAAATGAATATATATATATATCGTTCTTGAGAAACTTATTTAAGTTAATGTTTTGTCAGCAATACACAGGGTTTTTTCGTACATTTGCTTTGGTTATGCATTGGAACTTAAGCTTAATTTTAAAAATTTCCATCCCGCTCGCCTCATTGAAATTTAGGGGGTTGCTCCCGTCTGACCTGATCTGGCCCGGCCCGTTTACAACTCCCGTGTGTAAAACAGACGCCAGCCTGTACGAGCCGCCCCGCGGCGATCGCTTGTCAGACCGAAACAACAAAGGACAGCAGCCAACAACAGATTCGCGGCCAAATCCGACCCCAGGCGCGGCCGGCCCAAAACCACAGTGAGGACTTTTCGCAGACCCGTCACCACCCGACGCCCAGTTGGGCAGAATTCCAGTTCCAGAACCAGCGGAAGAAGAAGAAGCAGTCGACCAACGGCTGACGGCAAGAATGCGAAAAGCAGCGAAAGTAGAAGTACATCCAATGCCGAATTGTTCAGACGAAGAGCGGCGCTGTTTGCTCGAAGAAGTAACAGCTGAAAAAAACGCGCTTTGTTAGCAAACGTTTTTTTAAAATTATATTTCTTGTTTGTTTTTCATGTTTTTTTTATTTTAAAAGAGCAGTGATTGTAAAAATAATAATCCATCGGTTTCGGTATAGTTATGCTAATTGTTTCATTTGGTATTATAACATTTTGGCACAACGACATGATGATCACGTTAAGCTATATTTAAGTAATATAAAAGAAAATATTTGTTAAATACAAAAGCGAATGTTAAAATTTTTATTATCATTAAATCTTTCGGTAAAATATATTTACGGTTGTCGGTGAGACTATAAAAGGAACTTACATTAGTGCAAGAATTAATACGTGAAATAATAAATACAGCACATAAATATAAGTTTAAAAACAAAAGAAAATACACTGAAAACACATATAAAACTAGGGCGTAAAGTAACTAAAAAGGTTAGGCACTGCCAATTTAAAATTTTTTTTAAACATGTTTTAAAACAAAATGTTACAAAAAAGAGGAAATTGATCAAAATAAAAAAATACATAGGAAAACACAAAAATTCGTAAACGATGACATGATGCAAATAAGACAAATAAAGCAGCTTTGACATTTAATGCGCATTATTTTTGAGTGAAATTTACGCTATAAAGAGCCTTTTATTTAATTTAACCAAAGTGATTTAATGATTAAAAAGTCATTAAATCACTTTGGTTCTATAATATCTATCTACGATAGATTTATTTTTACATTACATTTCCATCTATTAGTAATTACTTATGATTCGAAAACCGAGATTGGACTTTTAGGCTATTTGCCCCATGAATATTTTTATTACAAACAAAAAACTTCTATTGATAGACCAAACTCGATTTAAAAAGGAAATCATTTGTTTAAAGCGAAAACATGTGAAATCCTAAAAGACAGTAGAAAAACAAGCTTAAACTTAACTTGAGTAAGATTTTCGATTTGTTAATTTGAATTTGATTTTAGTATCGGGATATAACACAAAAACAACGTACTTGGTTTTCGTTTAAAATAACTTATTTAAAAACTAAAGATTACGAATAACCAAATTTTTACTGAAAAAAAAATATTATAAACACAAAGTTTTAAAATTTTAGTGTGGTCCATATTATATAACATTAGGGTAGTGCATTTAATTTTAACACTTTTCCAAATTGGGCATTTTTGATTTTGGACTATATCTATGGTAATCCTGGACGGAATACGACGTTTGATATCTCAAATGAGAGCTAATTAATTATATGTAAATGACTTTTGTCAGCTTTTTATTTGTTATGATATTTTCATGTGAAATTGTGTGATTTACAAAAAATAAAATTGGTACTCGTTTTTAGAACATGGGCATTTCATGATTACGCAATAAATTGGTTTAAAAATTAAACTGTCCTGGTAAAATTTAGTCTATTTTCCGAATTTTAAGTCCCCGTGGTTCTACGTTGCGTCTGTGGTGAGCAATCGTTATAAAATAAAATAGTGTAATTTCGGCACACATATTGCTGTAGGTAAAAACGGGTTGAATTAAGTGGTCCGGTGTTAAATTGTAGTTGTAAATAGTTAAACTCGATTAAGGGGGTCCTTTTAAAAAGTGCCGATATTTAATGCACTTTTTTCTCAAACTTTGCTCATTTTGATACCATTTGGCATTTTAGCTGTAACTTTTTGCCAATTGCACGTTGAACAACAAGTGGAAGCTTAAATTAAAGAAAACTGTCTGGAGATAATGATAGGCTTTTAAATTTTTGAAAATGATGATTTTTTGACTGAGAAACAATCGATTGTTTGTAAAGTGCCGAAATTAAATGCATATTAATTTCGGCAATTTTCCATTTTTTTAAAAACTGATTTAATTCAATAAAAAAACTACTTTCGTACAGTGAAACTTTAAGACGCAACGCAGTAGCGTAAAAGCTTTAAAATGAGCTATCAAACATGAAAATCAAGCCATACAATAAAAAGTTACATTGGAAAAACGAAAAGGTGCCGAAATTAAATGCACTACCCTATAAATAGGATAAGCAAAAAAAGTTTAACAAATCAAAGCTGAATACAGGTCTGAAAATTATTTAAATTATTTTAACATTATTGAGGTAAAACTATGATTTTCGAAATTGATGTGACCTCCGGTCAAAGTGCACGTTGATTTGGCGAAATTATTTTTTGCTCGTTCAAGTGTTGGCTGCTCCTGTGTACTCTGGCTTCAAAGAAAATGCTCGACTGTGTATTTAACTGTTGTTCAAATTAGTGAAGCAAATCTAAAAATAAAAAAAACATTGTTAAAAGTGCGGTACCGACCGAATCAAGCTTTTTGTTTTCGATTTTGAAATTTTTTTTGTGAAAACCTGACCCTTGCCCCAATACCCCACAAAATTTTTTCATTAAAATATCTTTGGTGGTTCAGAACATATAAATGACTCCCAAAAAATCTCGTTTTTTCGAAATTCTGAACTTGAAAGAAAGATTTCTTAAAGTGTATAAAAGTTTAAGTTATAAACGTTTAACTCAAAAAAGCGGCTATTTTCTATTTTAATACGATAAATTGATTGTTAAGATTGGTGCAGTATTTGTCGAGCTCTTGCGTTTCCCGAACAAAAAACCCGCGATTTTGTTAAAAACACCAAACGACGGCAGTGATTTAATTAAGTTTGCTCAACATTTTTGCCTACATTTCGTTTTTTTAGCGAAAAAAATGCGAGTTTTTTGTACAGGAAATGCAATCTTTCAAGAAATACTGCTCCAATTTTAACAATCAAGATATCAAATTAAAGTAAAAAATAACCGCTTTCTTTCAGTAAAACTTTTATAACTTAAAATTTTATACTCATTAAGAAATTTTTCAAGCACAGAATTTGAAAAAAACGTAATTTTTGGGGGGTCATATCTCCTGAACCACCAAATTTATTTTGATGAAAGAAATTTTGTGGCCTATTGTGGGCAAGGGTAAGGTTTTTACAAAAACTCATCATAGTCAAAAACAAAAAGTTTGACTTGGTACCGCACCTTTAACGTAAAATTCATAAATGAAATTTTTCTACATTATACTGTCAAATAATTCAAATTATTCGAATTATTTCTCGTTTTAATTTATGACATATAAAAGTGGCCTCATCGGAAAAGCGCAGAGTTTGCCAACTTTCTTAGAATCTACTTTTTTATTTAGATTCTTGTTATTGATTTACTAATAAAAATATTGATTACAAGTATTTTCTGACCACATATTAACAGCCTTCCGTCAAACTATGAGGATCTATTAAGTCTTGTTGTACAAAACACACAGCAGACAGATAGGCTCCATTAAAACTGCACAATAACAGCAGACGGCTGTTCCCGGTTGCTAAGCTAATTGGTGGTGGGAATCGCGCCAGTTTTTAGCGTCCATTGCTTCGATCGCCTGGAAACGGGAAAACAATAATATATTTTTTTAATTTAAAATTACTGAGAATGAAATAAAAACTAAATTTAGTAATTATTCACTTATTCAATTAAGTCAAAATTCGCTTTGTATAATTTTTCACTGCGCTATAACCGATGAGGCGCACTTTTAAATAATGTCATAAATTAAAACGAGAAATAAAAATTCGAAAATAATTTGAAACTTATTTGACAGAAAAAAAAAAAAATCTATAATGTAGAAAAATTTCCATTTATGAATTTTACTTAAAGGTGCGGTACTGAGTCAAATTTTTTGTCTTCGATTTTATTTATTTTTTGTAAAAACCTTACCCTTGCCCCCAATAGCCCACAAAATTTTTTTATCAAAATATTTTTGGTGGTTCAGGAAATATAACCCCCCCAAAAAAATAGCGTTTTTTTGAAACTTTGTACTTAAAAGATTTCTTAATGAGTATAAAATTTTAAGTTATAAGAGTTTTACTCAGAGAAAACGGCTATATTCTACTTTAATTTTATATATTGATTGTTAATATTCGAGCTGTAATTCTCATGATATGTGTTTTCCGTACAAAAACCCGCGATTTATTCGCTAAAAATACGTAGTGTAGGCAAAAATGTTGGGAAAACTTAGTCAAATAACTGTCGTCGTTTGGTGTTTTTAACGAAAAAATCGAGGTTTTTTTTGTACGGGACGCGCAATACTGAACCAATCTTTACAATGAAGGGATCAAATTAAATTAGAAAATAGCCGCTTTATTGCAGTATATTTTTTTAAACTTAAAATTGTATATTCATTGCGAAATCTTTTAAGTACAGAATTTCGAAAAAACTGTGTTTTTTTTTGCAGCTCATATCTACTGAACCCACAAAGATATTTTAGTGAAAATAGTTTTGTTGCGTATGGGGCCATGGAGTCAGGTTTTCACAAAAAAATTTTCAAAATCGAAAACAACAATTTTGATTCGGTCGGCACCGCACACTTTAACAATGTTTTTTTTATTTTTAGATTTGCTTCACTAATTTGAACAACAGTTAAATACACAGTCGAGCATTTTCTTTGAAGCCAGAGTACACAGGAGCAGCCAACACTTGAACGAGCAAAAATAATTTCGCCAAATCAACGTGCACTTTGACCGGAGGTCACATCAATTTCGAAAATCATAGTTTTACCTCAATAATGTTAAAATAATTTAAATAATTTTCAGACCTGTATTCAGCTTTGATTTGTTAAACTTTTTTTGCTTATCCTATTTATAGGGTAGTGCATTTAATTTCGGCACCTTTTCGTTTTTCCAATGTAACTTTTTATTGTATGGCTTGATTTTCATGTTTGATAGCTCATTTTAAAGCTTTTACGCTACTGCGTTGCGTCTTAAAGTTTCACTGTACGAAAGTAGTTTTTTTATTTAATTAAATCAGTTTTTAAAAAAATGGAAAATTGCCGAAATTAATATGCATTTAATTTCGGCACTTTACAAACAATCGATTGTTTCTCAGTCAAAAAATCATCATTTTCAAAAATTTAAAAACTTATCATTATCTCCAGACAGTTTTCTTTAATTTAAGCTTCCACTTGTTGTTCAACGTGCAATTGGCAAAAAGTTACAGCTAAAATGCCAAATGGTATCAAAATGAGCAAAGTTGAGAAAAAGTGCATTAAATATCGGCACTTTTTAAAAGGACCCCCTTAATCGAGTTTAACTATTTACAACTACAATTTAACACCGGACCACTTAATTCAACCCGTTTTTACCTACAGCAATATGTGTGCCGAAATTACACTATTTTATTTTATAACGATTGCTCACCACAGACGCAACGTAGAACCACGGGGACTTAAAATTCGGAAAATAGACTAAATTTTACCAGGACAGTTTAATTTTTAATCCAATTTATTGCGTAATCATGAAATGCCCATGTTCTAAAAACGAGTACCAATTTTATTTTTTGTAAATCACACAATTTCACATGAAAATATCATAACAAATAAAAAGCTGACAAAAGTCATCTACAATCTACAATCTACAAAAGTCATTAATTAGCTCTCATTTGAGATATCAAACGTCGTATTCCGTCCAGGATTACCATAGATATAGTCCAAAATCAAAAATGCCCAATTTGGAAAAGTGTTAAAATTAAATGCACTACCCTAATGTTATATAATATGGACCACACTAAAATTTTAAAACTTTGTGTTTATAATATTTTTTTTTCAGTAAAAATTTGGTTATTCGTAATGTTTAGTTTTTAAATAAGTTATTTTAAACGAAAACCAAGTACGTTGTTTTTGTGTTATATCCCGATACTAAAATCAAATTCAAATTATCAAATCGAAAATCTTACTCAAGTTAAGTTTAAGCTTGTTTTTCTACTGTCTTTTAGGATTTCACATGTTTTCGCTTTAAAGAAATGATTTCCTTTTTAAATCGAGTTTGGTCTATCAATAGAAGTTTTTTGTTTGTAATAAAAATATTCATGGGGCAAATAGCCTAAAAGTCCAATCTCGGTTTTCGAATCATAAGTAATTACTAATAGATGGAAATGTAATGTAAAAATAAATCTATCGTAGATAGATATTATAGAACCAAAGTGATTTAATGATTTTTTAATCATTAAATCACTTTGGTTAAATTAAATAAAAGGCTCTTTATAGCGTAAATTTCACTCAAAAATAATGCGCATTAAATGTCAAAGCTGCTTTATTTGTCTTATTTGCATCATGTCATCGTTTACGAATTTTTGTGTTTTCCTATGTATTTTTTTATTTTGGTCAATTTCCTCTTTTTGTAACATTTTGTTTTAAAACATGTTTAAAAAAAATTTTAAATTGGCAGTGCCTAACCTTTTTAGTTACTTTACGCCCTAGTTTTATATGTGTTTTCAGTGTATTTTCTTTTGTTTTTAAACTTATATTTATGTGCTGTATTTATTATTTCACGTATTAATTCTTGCACTAATGTAAGTTCCTTTTATAGTCTCACCGACAACCGTAAATATATTTTACCGAAAGATTTAATGATAATAAAAATTTTAACATTCGCTTTTGTATTTAACAAATATTTTCTTTTATATTACTTAAATATAGCTTAACGTGATCATCATGTCGTTGTGCCAAAATGTTACAATACCAAATGAAACAATTAGCATAACTATACCGAAAACCGATGGATTATTATTTTTACAATCACTGCTCTTTTAAAATAAAAAAAAACATGAAAAACAAACAAGAAATATAATTTAAAAAAAACGTTTGCTACAAAGCGCGTTTTTTTCAGCTGTTACTTCTTCGAGCAAACAGCGCCGCTCTTCGTCTGAACAACTCGGCATTGGATGTACTTCTACTTTCGCTGCTTTTCGCATTCTTCCCGTCAGCCGTTGGTCGACTGCTTCTTCTTCTTCCGCTGGTTCTGGAACTGGAATTCTGCCCAACTGGGCGTCGGGTGGTGACGGGTCTGCGAAAAGTCCTCACTGTGGTTTTGGGCCGGCCGCGCCTGGGGTCGGATCTGGCCGCGAATCTGTTGTTGGCTGCTGTCCTTTGTTGTTTCGGTCTGACAAGCGATCGCCGCGGGGCGGCTCGTACAGGTTGGCGTCTGTTTTACACACGGGAGTTGTAAACGGGCCGGGCCAGATCAGGTCAGACGGGAGCAACTCCCTAAATTTCAATGAGGCGAGCGGGATGGAAATTTTTAAAATTAAGCTTAAGTTCCAATGCATAACCAAAGCAAATGTACGAAAAAACCCTGTGTATTGCTGACAAAACATTAACTTAAATAAGTTTCTCAAGAACGATATATATATATATTCATTTGTGATATCCAAATAAATAAATTTTTGATATCAAAAGTTCTATAAATATGTAAATTGAGCTTTTTTTTGGTCTCTTTTAAAACTGTAACAAATATTGTATATGTATTTATAAGCATAGGAGCAATAATATTACAACTCGGACTAAAGCATATTGCTAACTTAAACTCGACCCAAATGACTTGTCAGACCACAACTAAAAACTCGGACTAAAGCATATTGCTACATAACTTAAACTCGACTCAAATAACTTGTCAGACCACAAATAAAAACTCGGACTAAAATATATTGTTACATAACTTAAACTCGACCCAAATGACTTGTCAGACCACAACTAAAAACTCGGACTAAAGCATATTGCTACATAACTTAAACTTGACTCAAATAACTTGTCAGTCGACAACTAAATACTCGGACTAAAATATATTGTTACATAACTTAAACTCTACTAAAATGACTTGTCAGACCACAACTAAAACCTCGGACTAAAGAATATTGCTACATAACTTAAACTTGACTCAAATAACTTGTCAGACCACAACTAAAAACTCGGACTAAAGCATATTGCTATACACTTAAACTCGACTCAAATAACTTGTCAGACCACAACTTAAATGTTTGGCCCATTTACAACTTAGTTTAGAACCCACCGGTTGTTGTCGTTTTCCAAATTTCTGGACGAAGAAACCCGGCTGGGGTCGGTTCCGATAGGATTGGTCGAAGTTCTTCGTCTGGAACCGAGGCGTTGGCTGGCTGGGTTATTTTCCTCGCGTTGGCTGGCTGCTCCGTTTTCCTCCGCCTTCAACTTGGCTGGCGGGAGATTCGGCGGGCATTCGTCGCCTTCCACTCGGCAGAAGTAGGAGTAGGCGTCCCACATGAAAGCCCGCCGCCCCACGCCGATTCTTCGCTTCTCTCTTTTAGTTGGGTTTCGTCTTTTGGGTGGGTTGCCTTCTTTTGGTGGGTTGGCCCTTGTGGGTGCGTCGTCCCCTTTTTTGGGTGGATCCCACTTGTCCGCGACTTTCGGAGCGTGGGTGGGGATGAATTGAGTTTCCAAATCGGACCCTTTCGTACACGTGTCTATAAAGATTATAAGCTAAGATTTACTAATCCCCATAATTCTAATTTTTGATTACGTTTTAAACACAGGTGTAAAGTAAAGTGCGTTTACTGGTGTCTGAGTGTTGGTTATAGGCAAATAAAATGACTTCGATAATTGCAATATTGAATCGACTATTTAACAACAAAACTATCAAATTGTTTTAACAAAAGTGGTTAAATAATAAAGATCAAAACCCATATTATAATTATTTATCAAATTTCTCGATTTGGAAGCCAAATTCAAACGTTTTAAGAGTTAAAGTTGATTAATTTTTGCATAGTTTGTAAAAAGGCGGAATTAAAAAAATTCTGCGTTCTTATTTGTTTAAAAAAAACATCATAGGAGCACAATTTTAATTGGTCCGCTCATATCTGCATACTGATGTTCGGCATCAGCCAGACATAATTTAACCGTATAAAGTCTTTTAATTTGAAATTAGAAAATAAAGAAAAAACGCGCAAGCCAAGAACAATAAAATAAGTCGTCAATGGTCATGTAACAAATAATTATCAAATTACTTACGTGTTCCCCTGCACGTGAGATTTTCTCGGAAAACGAGAGGTTATTTGACGATTTCCAGAATTTCACCCTGATAGAATTCATCTTTAGTCCGCTCATGTCTGCATACTAATTTTCGACGTCAGCCAGATATAATTCAACCATAGGTACCCGCGATGCTAAAAAACCCTAGACGCAAATCTTGATGTTATGAGAAGTGGTTAGGTTGCGTATAAGGCTTCTTCTTATGCCTACAAAATTTCAGCTTAGTAAGTCGTTAAATTAATTGATATTGTTAAAAAATTGTGAGTTACCAAACAAGTCTGTCTGTTAATATAACTTTTTTCTCATATTTTAAAAGAAAGTGGTTAATACTATTTTATAAATTAGAAGAGTTTTATGTTACATAGGAAACGTAACTTATTAAATTAAATTAAAATTTTTATTTTACAGGTAACATAACCATACTCAAATCTTCTGCAATGACTCTGCCTTGTTCTTCCAAAACGATTCTGGAACACATGCATATGATCGGTTCAGCTTTTTTCCATTTTTTTAAACAAGGTTTTTTAAGGTGCCGATTTTGACAAGCTTTTTCAATTCCGCAAAACCCAGGCATATTTCTAAAATTAAAAACAAGACTCGAAGTTAAACATTGTAAACAGTAGATTAACATTTATAATATGCAATAGAAACATTCATAGATTTTCATAATTTAACGGATTGGTATCCTAAATAAATCGAATTTACCAATAATTGTGACACATACACCGTATGTGTCCCTTCCACACTTGCGTATGTAAAATTCAAACAAAAACTTTAAACAATTCCCTTTTTTGTTGTCAATTGGAACTTGATTTTAATACTTAAATCTAAATTGTTATTATCAGAACACTTCTAAATTACAAACATTGCGTACTATAGAATAACAAAAGAGACCTGTGAATAATTCTTTTCCGTCGAACCGGTGCAGCAAATTTTTCAAATGCTGCTTCCATTTCTGCTGGGCCTCCTAACAATTTCTCAACGCATTTCTGTGTTTTGTCCATTTTCACGTCATTTGGGCATGTATTCGGATTTTCAAAAGCATTAACCAATTTTTCCATTTTCATTCTGTAAAATTTTTGTTTATTTTGTATAGATATGGTTTTATATCTCGAGGTTTTACAAAAGTGATACGCATTGAAAAAAAAATTAACTGGTAAGTTTTTTTGTTTTAAATTTAATTAAAAATGTATACATAACACAAAATTAAGGAACATATTCTACTTTATATATTGCTAAGACAAATTTACTGCCTTAAATAAGGCACGTCCTACAAGCCAGACAAGCATTATAGTTAAGGCACCCGGAGAATTTATATCCTTGTTGTTTTTTTAAAGCTTTACTTAACCCGTTCCCATGGGGCGGGTCCACTAAACGCGTGCTGACTAGGTGCTATCTTAGCACGTTGTTTAAAACTCTTGTTAATGTTTTAATTTCTGGGTTTTTTCTTGAGAAAACTTATGGGACTCTTTTTTTAGATAGAATAAATTAATATTAAAGAGTTTTATGCATATTTGTTTTGAAATAAAATTTAATAAAGCCTTCAACCGCAGTTAGGAGTTTTTGTAACCCGTAACTAGAGGTTATTGATATAATATTTTTTATATAAAAAAAATATGTATAAAATTAATAAAATATCATTTTGTGCCAAGAAAACAAAAAGTTCTGTTATATTTTTCGACAAAAAACCCAGAAATTAAAACATTAACAAGAGTTTTAAACAACGTGCTAAGATAGCACGTAGTCAGCACGTTTAGTGGACCCGCCCCTGAAGGCCTTTTCCCCCGCTACAACCGTAAAACCTTCGTACAACAAATGTAAAACCTTTGTTTACGGTGGTCATATTTTCGTATAACAAATGTCGTACGTAAACCTTACCGCGGTAAGCTCTTCGCGTGACCTCGATTTTACTTCCGTCATACATAATTTTTTGTGCGCGAATAGTGCCCAGTGAGCGAGCAAATTGAAATGATTAAAGCTGTACGGTAGCAATATGCAAATTTTTACAACATGAAATATCCTACGTAATACACTGTATCCCTGAGAAAAATTTGCATATTGCCACCGTACGGCTTTAACCATTTCAATTTGCTCGCTCACACTACTCGCGCAAAAAATTAGGTATGACGGAAGTATGACATAGGTCGCACGAACGTTTCACGGTCGTAACTAAGGAAAATACAATTACGGGAACGGGTTAAGGCGTCTAAATGGTTTCTTAGAGGGCGGCGTTCCAAGACTGCATACTTGGCCGTCCCAATAAGGGCGAGCCACAGCAAGAATTCATAAGACCATAGTAAAAGCTCTTGGAAATAAAAATAGATTACAAAAAACTTTCTGTTATTATGGGTGGTGCGGGAGCGCCACGGGGCCATTTAGCACCGCGGTGCCGCGCCAACCATTATTAGAGAACGTGGGTAAATTTTGAAATTCATAACCTTTTTCTTCTTCTTCTTCTTATTATTATTATTATTCCAACGCTCAATCCTTAAAAGCGATATTCCTCATTCGTTACTAATTGATCAAAAATAAACATGGGCTCATTGGAAAGAAAGAATTACCAACTGTCTTAGGAAGCACTTTTTTCATTTAGGTCCTAGTTATCGATTTATTAATCAAAATCGAAAAAAACACAAATAAAAACTCCCAACCGCACAATAACAGCCTTTTGGCAACAAAGCAGACAAGGAACAGCCCCTCATAGAAACCGCACAAAAAAAGCAGAAGACGGTTCTCGGTTTTAATTAGTGGCCGAAACCGAACCAGTTCCCAGCGCCATCTCTTTCAACCGCGCGGAAAACAGCGAAAAAAACACAGTACTTTTTTTTAATTTTTGCATTACTGATGACAAAACTAATTTTATTTTAAAAAAATAAAAATAAGCATCGGTGGCGCGCGAACGCCACGCGGCGGTTTATTCTACGGCACCGTGCACACTATAATTCGAGAACGTTAGGAATTTTTTTTTGTAATTTATGATCATCTTCTTCTATTTATTATTATAATAATTCTAACGCTCATTATCTTGCAGATCAATATTCTCTCATCATTCACGCGGCGATTTAATCCTGCGGTACCGCACCAACTATAATCAGAGAATCTGGATAAAATTTGTAATTTATGTTCATCATCTTCTTCTTCTAATTT
>JASAMX010013166.1:0-27603 GCA_030248175.1 Microlaimidae sp. YZB2_3
AAATTGCTTAAAAATATAGGAACTTTTTAAAGATACAAATATTTATAAATTTCCTAAAGGTGGAATTTCTAAAAAGATTTATAAATTTTTTAAAGATTGTTGAAATTTACAGGAAGATGTGCAACAATAGTAGTAAAATTTGTTCATTTTTAAGTTTTTTAGGTCCTTATACTTTTTTTCGAAAATCAAATAATTCCGTCAATTCGATAAATTTTTTAGTGTTCATTTTTAAATTCTGTAGATCCTTGTGAACTTATTAATATTATTTGGAAAAGAAAACAATATTTTTACAAGTTTTTAATTTGTTAATGAGAAATTTCTTTATATATTTATTTTAAAAAAACCAAAACAAAACAGTTATTAGGAAATTAAGATTTTAGCATCTGATACTCCCATCGTAAAATTTAAAGCAAATCCTAAATTTCTTAAAGGAACATTGTTACAAATCAAATTCCTATATCGCCCGAAACACATTACACTTTAAATACTTAACCGATGCAGTTAAAGTTTAAAAATGTCGTAGCCTTGTTGTTGTGTTAACGTTTCTTAACAATAGACAAATAAAACCTAGATGACCTCGATGATTTGCAGCATTGAATCAACTATTTAACATTAAAATCATTTAATACTTTCAATAAATAAACGGTTTTATATTAAAGATTAAATACCATCTTTTAACAATTATTTACCAAATTACACAATTTAGAACAAAAATACTATTTTTTAAAGGGTTAAAATTGAATAATTTTTGTATATTTTTTGAAAACGTAGGAATTACAAAAATTATGCGTTCCAATTCATTTATTTAAAAAAACTTCATAACCGCACAATTTTTATTATGGTTGAATTATATCCGGCTGACGCTGAAAATTACAATGCAGACATGAGGGGACCAATTAAAATTGTGCGGTAATGATGTATTTTTTTAATTAACAAATAAGAACGCAGAAATTTTTTTTAATTCCACCTTTTTACAAAATATACACAAATTAACTAACTTTAGCCCTTAAAAAATTTGCATTTATGTTACAAATTAAGTAATTTAATAAATAATTATTAAAATACAGTTTTTAATCTTTGTTATTAATCCGCTTTAGTTAAAAATTTTGAATGTTTTTGTTGTTAAATAGTCGATTCAATACTGCAAATATAGCGGTCAGCTAGATTTTATTTGCCTATAGTCGGTTTTCGTCTCATATACAAACTTAGCAGAGGTCAGTCAGATCTTTGCTAAAAACTTTATGAGTTTAATATAAAATCATTAGACACGGGATCCTTTCAAGTTCTACTTGTAATACGTTTTTATATTTGATTGATGTGAAGAATAGTCGTAAATTTGTACTGAGTATTCAAGTAAATGTGTGTTTTAACAAATCAAATACTTTATTTAACAAATATCAAATTTTATTAAAACACAACAATACTGTACAATTATCAAAATTTATAGTTAAAAATCAACAAAATTTATGATACAAAATATAATATCTGTAAAACATAATATTTAAAATGTTTTTGTGTATTTCGCATGTTGAATTAACCTTTACAGTATGAATCTAAGGATCTTTAGACCTCGTGGATTTTTTAATCAAGGGGTATATTGACCCGCGCTTATAAAGCTGAGGGTTTAAAACGAACAGAAACCGAACGAGGAAGAGGAAAGCGAAAATCCCAAAAGCGATCGACTAATAACGAAATAAATATTATTTTATAACTTGTTTAAACGCACTGAAGAAAGAAAAAATCCCAAAGTGATTGACAAATAACGAAATAAATATTATTTTATAACTTTTTTTAAATGCCAAACGTAATTTTTAAAATTATTTTACCCGAAAAATGTGGAATGATTTTTTATTTTTAAAATTTTCTACAAATAAATGATATAATTGTCTCTATTACAACTGTTTATAAAGATTTTTTAAAGGTCTCATCGGTTCTGTTCTGGGAAACGCCCTTTCGTTCTGGGCTGTTTTCCCTATATTAAAACCGTTGATGATGATCTTTTTAAAGATCTCCTTGGTTCTGTTCTGTTCTGGGAAACGCCCTTTTCGTTCTGTTCTGTTCTGGTTCTGGTTCTGGGAAACGCCCTACCCCCATTTTTGACCATTTAATTCGGCAGTCTTCCATTACCAATTTAAATGGATGACCACGGGTGGGCTGCAGGTTAAACTTAAAAAAATCATTGGCTTGCAAATTGTTTAAGCAATGTATAATTTTAATGCACTCATATAAATCAATTTTGTCTCTTCGATCCTTTAATCTTTCTGAACCTAGGTAATTAAGTCTATGTTCATAACCAACAGGTAACAACTGGCATTTATAAAACAAACGTCTAGTGAAATTTTGTTGCACTTTTTCCAAAATGTTTATATCCTTTTGTAAATAAGGGTTCCAAACTGCACTAACATACTCCAGAATTGGTCTAACATATGACTTATATGCTCTGAGAAAATTATTTCTAGAGTTTGAATTAAATGTTCTAAAAATTAGTGATGTCACTCTCATAGCTTTTTTTGTTGTGATTTCACAGTGTTTAGAGAATTTCATATCAAGGGATAATAAACACCAAGGTCACGCACCAATTCTGTAGTTGCAAGTACGTTATTACCAAGCTTATATTTACAAATTAACTCTTTGCTATGATTTCGAATATGAAGAACTTCACATTTGTGTTGTGATTAGATAACTGCAGTTGCCCATAGATGAACACGGTCAAAAAGCCAGAGGGGGGTGTTTACTGTTTACCCCGGGTAAATGACTTTTCAAAATCTAGGAGGGGGTCCTAGGGGGTCGAACCCCCCCTAGCTTTTTAGGGGGGGTCGACCCGGGGTGCGAAATTTTGAAATCTAGAGAGGGTTCAGGTGGGGTCCGGTGTCCAAAGCAAAACAGTTTTAAACCATAAAACTTTAATAATAGTTCTTTTTATAAGATAATACTACAATTTATTGAATAAAAAGCGATATTTAGGTATAAAAAAGGTGTAAAAACATGAATTTGTGTTAAAAATTGACGTTTTTGCAAGAAAATTTAGTATAAAAAAAGTACTTAAAATTTTCTCGAGAGGGGAGGGGGGGGGTCAGATTTCAAAACTTAGAGGGGGTCAGGGGTGAAAAATTCGAAAATTTGGGGGGAGGGAAGCCCCCCCCCTGGATTTTTTTCTAGGGGGGGCCCCAAGATTTCGAGGCTAGGGGGGGTGGACCCCACCATACCCCCCTTGTTCATCAAAAGTTGCCAGTCTTGTGACCAGCTGTGTACTCTATCTATATCTTGCTGAAGTCTCAAGGTTTGAATGTGGTAATCTTTAGATAAAGATTTTACAAACAACTTTATATCATCTGCAAAGAGTCTAATTTGTAAGGACTTAACACAATCAACAATATCGTTAATATATACCAAAAATAAAAATGGACCTAAAACAGAACCCTGAGGAACTGAACTTCTTACAGGAAATGATTTGGATACTGAGTTATTAATTACAACTTTAATTTCCCGCCCAACTAAAAATTCTTTTATCCATTTTAAAAATTTACCAGAAACACCATATTTTTCTAGCTTATATAACAATTTTTGATGTGACATGGTGTCAAAGGCCTTGGCGAAATCCAAGTAAATGACATCAATTAGAAATTTATCTTTTAGTGCTAGCGTCCACTTCATTAAAAGTTTCCAACAGCTGTGTTATTGTAGATCTTTTTGCCTTAAAATCATGTTGAAACCTTCACAAAATGATCTGGAAAAAGACAAGACGTTCTTTTTTGACAAGCTGTTCCAATACATTACAAGAAAAAGATGTAGTGAAATTGGACGATAATTTTCTTTCTAGGCCTTTTAGTGCCTTTTTTTAAACAGTAAGTTTAATAAAGCTATTTTCCAATCAAGTGGTAATTCTCCAAAATCAAAAGACATCTGAAAGATTATTGCCAAAGGGTCAGCAATAACTTTAGCCAAGCGTTCTAAAAAGTAAGCTGGAAGACAGTCAGGTGTTCAAGACAATTTGTTTTGGAGCTTTTTTAGGGCCTTAAATACCTTTTTTGTGGTAAATACCATGTTGTCCAACTTTCCAATGTTTGGTGGATTAAAATTTGGCAAAGTAATATCATCATCAGTAAAAACAAAAGCAAAATAATTTCCAAAAAGTTCAACTTTTTCAAAGTCTTCAGTTACAAATGTCCCATCGTCTCTTTTAATTGGGGGGGGGGGGTAGGGTGCATACATGGGCAAGTTGGTCCGGAGTGGGGGGGTTAAACCCCAAATTAGGGGGGGGGGTTAAAATCCAAGAAACGCAAAATACCCATATCGTTTTTTTTCTGGAGTGCATTTTACCCATATCGTTTTTCCATTTTGAAGGAAAAATAGGTAAAAAACGCTAATTTTAGGTCAAAAAGCCCTTTTTATAGCATTTTTGAGCTTTTTATTGCTTAAAACATTCATTTTGACCTCAAAACTTAAGTTTGGGGGCCATAGGTGTCCAACCCCTGACGGCTAGGGGGGATTTGACCCCGGGGTCAGCCCATTTTTTACCATTTTGTAGGCCCAGGAGGGGGGGTCAGCCTGGACCAAATTTTCGAAAAATTTTGACCCCGGGGTAGCCTGGACTGAAGGGTCCTTAGGGGGGAGAAGCCTGGACTGGGGTACTTAGGGGGGGAGGAATAGCCTTGACCTGCCAAAAAAACTTTTGGAAACTGTTAAAAACGTTAACATATTATAAGAGGTACCTTTTTGTTGATTTTTTTTGCTTCCGGTAAAAGTTTGACCAACTTTCTTCTATTTTCCGGTTACATAATAAATAATAATAATCATTGTATTTTGTTTTCATTTCATTATTTTGCATGCGGCAACTTGCCGGGCAAGTGTTTAACAAATGGCGGCAGAGCAAAAAACGGACTGGTCCTTTAAAAAAACGGACCGTTCGTTTTTAAAAAACGGTTCATTTTTAAAACGAACATCTGAATTTTATTTTTTTTATTTTTAATGTAACGTACCAACCAGTTTGTAAAAAACCTAAGGTTTATTATAAATTATAAAAATTTGTATAGAACACTAAAATTATTGTTATATTTATGAGGAATATATTGTATACAAAGTTAGCGCACGAAATTTGTGCGCGCATGAATTCCCGCGCACAAATTTTGAGCCTGTATATTTTCAGTTGCGCGCACAAAAAAAACGATTTTTATGCCTATCGCACATTAAGTAGTTAGGGGGGGGTGGAACAGCTGTTAGGGGGGGGAGGGTCAAAAACCGCCTTCAGGCGGGGGGTCGGCCTGGACCGGAGTTTTAGAGGGGAGGGAGGGTCCAAAATGGGCGCTAGGGGGGAGGGGTACCCTGGACCGGCCCTCAGGGGGGGGGGCGGTCCGAGCAGTCCAGGCTGGTCGGACACCTATGTTGGGGGCAGTTAGAAGTCATTTTAAAGACATTTTTTCCTTTATTTTTCCAAAATTGGGGGGGGGGTTAACTTTTTCTCCCCCCCACTTCTGAGTGGGGGGGGGGTGTTTAAACCCCCCTTCTCAGAATTTGGGGGAGGGTTAACCATACATGGGCAAGTTGGTCCGGAGTGGGGGGGGTTAAACCCCAAATTAGGGGGGGGTTAAAATCTGAGAAACGCAAAATACCCATATCGTTTTTTTTCTGGAGTGCATTTTACCCATATCGTTTTTCGATTTTGAAGGAAAAATAGGTTAAAAACTCTAATTTTAGGTCAAAAAGCCCTTTTTATTGCATTTTTGAGCTTTTTATTGCTTAAAACATTCATTTTGACCTCAAAACTTAAGTTTGGAGGCAGTTAGAAGTCAATTTAAAGACATTTTTTTTCTTCATTTTTCCAAAATTGGGGGGGGGGTTATCTTTCCCCCCCCCCACTTCTGAGTGGGGGGGGGGGTTAAACCCCACTTCTCAGAATTTGGGGGGGGGGGGGTTAAACCCCCCCCCCCCCAACCCCCCAACCCCCCCGTGCCCATGTATGGGGTTAACCCCCCCAACCCCCATCCCCGTGCCCATGTATGGTAGGGTGGGGTCCACCCCTTCCCCTAGCCTCAAAATTTCCCCCCTAGAAAAAAATCCAGGGAGGGCCCCCCCTCCCTCCAAATTTTCAAATTTTTTACCCCTGACCCCCCTCTAGATTTTGAAATCTGACCTTCCCCTCCCCTCTCGAGAAAATTTTAAGTACTTTTTTATACTTGATTTCCTTCCAAAAACGTGAATTTTTAACACAAATTCATGTTTTTACACCCTTTTTATACCTGAATATCGCTTTTTATTCAATAAAATGTAGTATTATCTTATAAAAAAACTATTATTAAACATTTATTAGTTTAAAATTATTTTGTTTTGGAAATCGGACCCCACCTGACCATACATGGGCAAGTTGGTCCGGAGTGTGGGGGGCTAAACCCCAAATTGGAAGGGGGTTAAAATCCAAGAAACGCAAAATACCCATATCGTTTTTTTTCTGGAGTGCATTTTACCCATATCGTTGTTTTTTTTTATTTTAAAGAAAAAAAAAGGTTAAAAAACACTAATTTTAGGTTCAAAACCCCTTTTATTGCATTTTTGAGCTTTTTATTGCTTAAAACATTTATTTTGACCTCAAAACTTAAGTTTGGAGGCAGTTGGAAGTCATTTTAAAGACATTTTTTTTCTTCATTTTTCCAAAATTGGGGGGGAGTTAACTTTTTCTCCCCCCCACTTTTGAGTGGGGGGGGTTAAACCCCACTTCTCAGAATTTGGGGGGGTTTAACCCCCCCAACCCCCCCCCCCCCGTGCCCATGTATGCACCTAACCCCCCTAGGTTTCAAAATCTTCCACCCCCGGTCGACCCTCTAGATTTTGAAATTTCATTTACCCGGGATAAACACACCCCCCTAGCTTTTTGACCGTGTTCATCTATGGAAATACTACTGCGGATTTTTATCCATGGATAATAATAATTGGGCAGACATATTTACCTATATAACCATACGTGGGCACAGTGGCATAGCCAGGGGGGGAAGGGGCGGCCGCCAAAAATTTATATATAAAGAAAAAAAATTTTTTTCTTTATATATAAATTCAAAAACATTTCTGATGCGTTCCAAAAGCATAAAAATACCCAAGAAACTAAAAAATTTTCCCCTTTGCGAGAAGTGTTCCTTAATCAGTTTGTTATTTTTTTTAATTTTGATGGATTGTACCATTCAATACATAGCTAAGGCATGTGCCTTTGCCTCCGATTTTGAATGGCAATACTATATATAGATGTTAAAACATATATTATAAGATATGTAGGTTTGATAATGGCAGTTTTAAATCCCTTAGCGGTTTTTACATCTCCCTCCATGATGAAGTGTGGCAGTTTGTATACATTTTTTTTACTTTTCAAATATTTAGACCTGTGCATGGTTGGAAATGCCTCCCTGTTTTATTGCCCCCCCCCCCACCAAAAAATGAAAAAGTACCCTAAAATTATGACGCCATTTTTAACCGATGATCAGTGGCGTGCCCAGGATTTCATTTTGGGGGGTACATACTAATCCTGAGGGGGGGTCTGCAGCCCCCCAGAACTGGGGGGTTTGGGGGGGGCGAGAGCCCCCAGCGGGGACAAGAGGCAGACCTCTCGTCAGGGGGGTCCGGGCGACAGAATGCCCCCCGGGGGAGAAAATTTTTAATTTAAGGCGCTAATATACACTAGAAATTTTAATTTCAGATGATAATTAAAACAAAATTTAAGGTTTTTTTATTCCTATCCATTTAAAACATGTGTTTAAAACGTTAATAAAAGGTTAATAGTGTTTATAGTAGTTTTATTTAACATATATGCCTTAACTATTGAGCGGCAAAATCGATTTGAAATTGAAAAACTGAGAAAAATTATCAATTTAAACTACCCGCGAAGCGGGGAAAATTTGGTTTTTTGACTATTAATATGCTTTTGGAAGGCATCAGGAAAGTTTCTGTATTATTATTTAAGAAAAAAAATTTTCTCTCCCAAACTTAAAAAAACGTAAGGGTCCCCCCTTACGAAAAAATCCGGCTTCGCCGGATTTCGGGGGGGGGCGACCGCCCCCCCCCCGCCCCCCCTGGGCACGCCACTGCCCCCTTGTTCATCTATAATCATACAGCTTTATCTCTATTTTTTTAACGTTTTCAAAAATTAAGGGGGAAGGGGCTCCGCCCCATAATGTTTTTGGTCGGGTCCGCTAGGGGGGGGTCCACCCCCGGGTGGAAGGCCAAAATTTTTTAGGGGGGGGGTTCAGGGGGGTCCGGACCTCCCTGGCTTTTTAGGGGGGGGGGTCGACCCCGGGTGCGAGATTTCAAATTTATGGGGGGGGGAGAGGGGGGGTCCAAATTTTTTAAAAAAATTTTTTTAACTCAATAATTTAAGTTTTTTTAGGTCTAATATTGAATTTTATGTATTAAAACAGCTTATTTAGACATAAAAAGTGTTTTTAAACACTGTTTTTAACTAAAACAACCGTGTTTATGACAGTAAATAAAAAATATACTAACTTGGTCGGGCTGGGGGGAGGGGGTCACCCTCGCTAGGGGGGAGGTCAGGCCGGACTGCTCTTGACCTTTGGGGGGGAGGGGGGCATAGGTGTCCGACCCTTGACGGCTAGGGGGGGGGGGTTTGACCCCGGGGTCAGCCCGTTTTTTACCATTTTGTAGGCCCAGCAGGGGGGGTCAGCCTGGACCAAATTTTCGAAAAATTTTGACCCCGGGGTAGCCTGGACTGAAGGGTCCTTAGGGGGGGGAAGCCTGGACTGGGGTACTTAGGGGGGGGGGGAAACGCCTGGACCTGCCAAAAAAGCTTTTGGAAACTGTTAAAAACGTTAACATATTATAAGAGGTACCTTTTTGTTGATTTTTTTTGCTTCCGGTAAAAGTTTGACCAACTTTCTTCTATTTTTCGGTTACATAATAAATAATAAATCATTGTATTTTGTTTTTTTTTCATTATTTTGCATGCGGCAACTTGCCGGGCAAGTGTTTAACGAACGGCGGCAGTGCAAAAAACGGACCGGTCGTTTAAAAAAACGGACCGACCGTTCGTTTCGTTTTTAAAAAACGGTTTGTTTTTAAAATGAACATCTGAATTTTATTTTTTTTATTTTTAATGTAACGTACCAACCAGTTTGTAAAAAACCTAAGTTTTATTATAAATTATAAAAATTTTTATAGACCACTAAAATTATTGTTATATTTATGAGGAATATATAGCCAAAAAACCAGGTAGTAACCATTAAAATGGTTTACAGTAGTTAGCTTATGTAAATATGTCTATTCTTTTATATGAGTGAGTGAGTGCATTATTATTGTTTGAAGTTCAGTAGAAAGTTTTATGCAAGTAAATGTGTCTTGTTTAGTAAGAACCAATGTAAACAAATGACGTAATTTTATTTGCACGCAGGCAGATGCTAACGCTACAATACACAACACACATTCACAATTATATAACATTTTAAAAAAATACCTACGTGCTACATATGGGTGCATTACATTTTATTATACAAGACCAACTTTCTTCTATTTTCCGGTTACATAATAAATAATAATAATCATTGTATTTTGTTTTCATTTCATTATTTTGCATGCGGCAACTTGCCGGACAAGTGTTTAACGAACGGCGGCAGCGCAAAAAACGGACCGGTCGTTTAAAAAAACGGACCGACCGTTCGTTTTTAAAAAACGGTTTGTTTTTAAAATGAACATTTGAATTTTATTTATTTTTATTTTTATTGTAACGTACCAACCAGTTTGTAAAAAACCTAAGTTTTATTATAAATTATAAAAATTTTTATAGACCACTAAAATTATTGTTATATTTATGAGGAATATATAGCCAAAAAACCAGGTAGTAACCATTAAAATGGTTTACAGTAGTTAGCTTATGTAAATATGTCTATTCTTTTATATGAGTGAGTGAGTGCATTATTATTGTTTGAAGTTCAGTAGAAAGTTTTATGCAAGTAAATGTGTCTTGTTTAGTAAGAACCAATGTAAACAAATGACGTAATTTTATTTGCACGCAGGCAGATGCTAACGCTACAATACACAACACACATTCACAATTATATAACATTTTAAAAAAATACCTACGTGCTACATATGGGTGCATTACATTTTATTATACAAGACCAACTTTCTTCTATTTTCCGGTTACATAATAAATAATAATAATCATTGTATTGTGTTTTCATTTCATTATTTTGCATGCGGCAACTTGCCGGACAAGTGTTTAACGAACGGCGGCAGCGCAAAAAACGGACCGGTCGTTTTTTTTTTTTTCTTAAAAAGACCGGAAAAAAAAGACTTCTTAGTTTTTAAAATTTGTTATCTGTTGAGTTGTTTCAAAAATTTTATGTTGTATTTGTTTGTCTAAAAATTTTTTGCCCTGGCCTCCCCCATTCCATTAAATGTTTACAGTAGTAGTATATAGGGAATTGAATTTTTATTGGAGGATTTTGCCCCCCTCCCGTTTTAATTTCCCCCCCCCCCTCCCCCTCCCCACCGCTCCAACAGACTGACCCAAGTTAGGTTTTCTAACCGGGTACCCAAAGAGTGACCAATTAAAACAACAAAATTAAAACTAGGAAACATAGCTAAAACGATGGCGCCGCGGGCTGCTGAAATTTAAATCAAAAGTCAACATTTTAATAAATTTTTTTCTGTGTATCAAATTTTCTGCAGCCCCAGTGCCGTCATTTTTATCTATGTATCCTAGTTTTAATTTTGTTGTTTCAATTGGTCACTCTTTGGGTACCCAGTTCGGTTAGAAAACCTAACTTGGGTCAGTCGTTGAGCCTGGTGATAGTACGCCGGTGCATAGTAAAGTCAAAAAAAGTCAAATTCGTGTTGTCATGTCTGTGTCTCATACTCTCACCTGTAAGTGTATTGTGTATGTGTAAGTCAATATAGGGTATTTTACTGTATCTCGCTTGGGTGTGGTTCTCGATGCATTATTGTTTGTTTTGTTTATGTGTGTGTACTTTTTAGACTTCTTAGTTTTGAAAATTTGTTATCTGTGAGTTGTTTCAAAAATTTTATGTTGTATTTGTTTGTCTAAAAATTTGTGCGTAAGGGTGATTCTTCGCGTCTAAAGTGGGTTTACCAAGCGTTTACGTGCGCGTGTGCCTGTTTAAACCGTACAATTTCGATATATTAAAAAAACCTCAAGTAGCATTTTATTCAGCTGCGGTCAATTTTAAAAGAATAACAAAACAAAATTTACCATTTTGTTTTTTATTAGTAGACAAAAAATGACGTTTTATCTCTGTTTGTGAATGGTTAACCTTAACTGAACAAATTATAAAGTTGGTCAGCATCAGCTACGCGTAAACTGTCTTTAGGTTTTGTATCCGTCGTCGGTTGGTTATTGATATCTAGTGTGAGTGACGCACGCAATTTCGCACATTAGCTGTTTCGCAGGATAGAGCGTTAACCGTTTCCGCTTGCGCTGCTTTAAAAAAGTTAATATCATCAAATCCCTTTTGTGTTCTGCACGGGAAATTTTGGGCTAGGGTTACACTGCACTTTGATAGATACGTACGTACAAGGTCCAAATTTTTGTGAAATAAATTTACGAATTACCTACTCCTACTGAACTGCACGCGCAAGAGCAGATATTAGGGCGTGTCCGAAATTGTGTCACTTAAACCTTTGGAATGTTTAAACTTGTTACAGTAACAGTACATGAACAATTTGATAAATGTTAAATAAAACGTAGAATGTTATTGTTTTGTCTTATTAGATTATTAATATGACAATATACTTGTATAACCGAAACAGGTATTTTTAAAAATAAAAAAATTGTTATAAAAAGTTGTTTTGTTGTTATTATTGATAATATTTTTGATTATTATATAACAAACAAGTATTTTTAAAAATAAAAAAATTATTATAATATTCTTCTATTTCCTTCATTTTCAATCTCACGTCTAGTACTATTACTATTAGTCTAGTTTAGTACTATTAGTGTTTATTAGTGTTTAGTTTAGTGTGTTTATTAGTTTAGTTTAGTACTTTTAAGTTCAAAATCTTTGTGTTCAGTGGTGTTCAGTGCCTTCATGTTCAGTACCCTTTTGTTCAGTACACTAGTGTCCAGTAAATGACGGAATCCTGTCCAGTGTATCTTTTAAAAGCAGGGTTATCAACACAAAAAGGTATATTTTGCATGTGTTAAGGCATCTTCAAGTGATCGGAATGTTGCACAGTTCCACCCTGGCAGCCGTGGTGGCCGGATTGAAGCCGGCTGTTAACGTCATAAATCTGTTGGTGTTTGTCAGCTGCATCAAAATGCACCGTCGGGTGGTTCGAGAGCTATTACAGGTGGATCGGAGCTTCAGGTCTTTGTTTAACATCTCTGTGGACGTTAGCAGCGCCCGGCGGCAGTTTTTCTTTATAATCTGTACAGGTAAGTGAGCTAAAATTCCATGGGAGAACACTGTTGACAAAATTTTCAGACTAACGTGTGATATGTCAATCGTTGAAGCGTTGAGCTTTCAATCTCTGAACTGTGTAAATGAGATTTCTTTATCATAAGTGGATAAATGTCACTGAATTTGTAGGTTTCACATGTTTTCATTGTACAAAAACATACATTGGCGTTAAGAAAGGTAATGGTTCAGTGCCCCAAATGAATTTTTGGTTTGACATTTTTTATTGATGAAACTAATTTCAAGAATTTACTCATGTTATTCTTCCAAAAATAGTTAATCTTTTTTTGATTTGTTAAAATTTTATCGAGATACCGCCACTTAAAAATCAAAAAATACACCATAAAACCTAAATATTAAACTTTTATAACAAAATTTAAAGATGCCAAAGAAACAAAAAAATAACGTATGTTTAGGATATTAGCTGCTACAAACTTCGATACCCATCTAAAAGAAAGGATGTTGTGTTAGTAGTCGAAACACCAAAGTTCCTAAAAAATAACATAGATTGGGTTCTCATTTCATTTAGAGATCACAAGATAGAGGCTGGTCTGTTTAAAATCACCAAACCAGAGTTTGTAACAAAAAAATCGGTAGGGTTTTTCTACGTTATTTGAAGAACGCAATATAGAGGTTGTCGTGTTTAAAAGTCACCAAACCAAAGTTTGAAAAAAACTCGATGGAGATTTTTCAACGTTATTTGAAGAACGCAATATAGAGGTTGGTGTGTTTAAAAGTCACCATACCAGAGTTTGTAAAAAAACCGCTGGGGGTTTTTAACGACATTTGAAGGACGCAGACAGAGGATCAGAGTTTGCATTAAAAAGATCGGGTAGTTTTTCAACGACATTTAAAAAACGCAAGACAGAGGTTGGATTGTTTAAAAGTCACCAGAATTTGTATAAAAAAACGTTGGGGTTTTTTTAATCTGATGTGTTTTTTTGACGGTTTTAATGTCCTAGGGCTAAAAACCATGCCTCCAAAAAATTTTTTTGTTTATTAAGTTCCCTAATTGTGGCTCTAAAGACCCCGTACCATTTTTTACGATTCCAATACTAATAGCGTAAATAACATAATTTGTGTCAAATATTAAAAATTTATCTTTTTGTTATTGTTTTTGTTTGTACAGATAAATTTAAATTTCAGGTACAATGTCTGTTGGATGTGTACGTATTACTGAATACATCCTTTTAAAAGATTACAATTTTTTCTTCGTTTCAATAAATTCGGAAAATTACGTATTTGGTCTCATGACCCAATGTTCAGTAATATTGGTCCCAGCGCTGACTACTTGGAACATTATTCCTTTGGTAGTGATGATGAAATTGGTGTTATGTTTATGTTAACTAGGTCAAATAAAAATCAATGAAACTGTTAAAATACACAATTAGGGTATCCGACTTAATTTCGGCCAGGCCTTAATTTCGGCCAGGCCTTAATTTCGGCCACCAATTAAGGTGTTAAAAAATTGGCTTATTTTTCAAACACAAAAAAACTAGACCAAAAGTAACTGGATTAATGTTAAATAAAGTATTTTTGCAAAAGTTTTTTATTTTTGTTATTCTGCATTATCAACATTTTTATACAAAATGTGATTTTTTTGTGATTTTCTTAATTTTTGCTTTGTGTTTAAACTGCATCAATTTAGAACGAAGCAGTATATAACTTTAAAATATCTTTTATTTAAGGCTCAAAGTTGTTAATTTTCATGTTTTGATATTTTCTTCAAAATCACTTTGCAACGCGTTTAACTAACTGCGCATTTTAAAATTCCGTTAATTTCGGCCACCTTAAAATTTAAGTGAAAGAACCTGCCATTTTTTACTGTTTTTAAATATCATCGTACTATCGTATTTATAAAGAATTTTTTTGCTTGTTTGACTTGTTTTTTTGACGTTTTTTAAGTCAAAAAAAAATTCAACAAAAAATACAGGTTATTAAAGCTTTTTTTTAAGGTTTTGACATAATTATTTGAAGTTTTGCTAATAACTATTAAAGTTTTCAAACGAGAAAAATTAAGTTAGATGTAATAACAATACTAAGGATAAATTTGCAATCTTTAAAAAAATTTATTGTTCAGTTTAGCAATAGTTATAGCAAGTTTTTTCTAGATGGCCGAAGTTAATGGCTCGCGCCTTAATTTCGGCCACTATAAAAAAAAACTTTAAACCTCCACTGATCTTTAAGTGTAACAGAAATTTTAAAATTTTGCACTGGAATAACAAAACAACTATCGTTTGATTTAACTTATCTAAAAAAATTAAAAAGGTGGCCAAAATTAAGTCAGTTATTCTATGTTTTATAATACAAGTGATATTTTTAACAGTATTTTCAAGATTGATTTTTCCTTTATTTTTTTAATTTAGCTAAAAGTATAGGAAAAACTTTGGAAAAAATGCAGTTAAAGTCTGGTTTATACTTTGTCCAAACTTTTTTGGCTTAATTTTAAACTTACAGTAAAAATTAAAATTTTAATTAAATAATTAATGTTTATAGATAAAAATTAACTTAAAAACACATTAAAAAATTTTTAAAAAAATTTTCTCATAAAAACAATAAATTTTCAAAATTGAATTACAAGTTTGTGCGAACTATAGGCAAGTAAACCCGCTGACCTTTATTAAATGCAGTAAAACCAATTAACATATTAAGCAAAACGTTTAATATTAAAAATTCGATAGTTCATTTTAACAAATTTTATTAAGTTACTTAATTTTTATTATTTTAGAATATTTTGGGATTTAAAAGCTTTTGGGTTCCAATCCATTTTTTATACGGAAAATTTTAAAATCTATAAAAACACAATTTTATTGGTTCATTCATGCAATCCATACAATTTAACCAGATCATCAAGATATAATTGAACCATTACAAATCTATTTTTTTATCATCAGTATTTTATTCAAATAATCAGTTAAATGTAAAACAAATATTGTTTATAAAAAACACCATATACCATTTTAATTTTTCTATTTAGGGTAACAGATTTAAATTCAACCAATCTATTATTTTGGCATCTGGTTGTAATTTAAATATATGTATATTGAAGTTTTTGAATTGTGGGGAAAAATTAAATTTTCAATATTACCAATTAATACGTCACTACTATCCTGGCATACTTTATATTTATTGCAAATATAATCACCAAATGGTTCGACATTTTGTTTCATACAATGCGTGCTGACTCTAAGTTGCAATCGCGATGTCTGCGTTTTTACTACTGCCACTATTTAAGACTGAGCCGGATATTACGGCAAAATGGCATTGTATTCAGGTAATTTTTCAAAATCTTCGATTAAGTTTTAATTTTTATACAAAAAAAACGTTAAGACCAAGCAATTTAGTGTAATAAAATTGATTGTCAAAGCTGAATGTAATTAGGTAAAAATAAAAAGTCAACTTAAGGCTGGTTCATACTTATGACAAAACGTCCTTTGAATTTTGTCCTTTGAAGTTTTCCCTTGTGGACTTTGTCCAAAGGACAAATTTTAAGTAGCATTCATACTTCGTCCAAAAAAAGTCCAAAGGAGGTTTTGGCTTTTCTAAATTGTTCTTTGGACTTTCTTCAAAGGACGCTTTGTCATAAGTATGAACCAGCCTTAAGTTGAGAATTTAGCAAGCTGACTTTTAACTGACTGATTTATAGTTCTGAATAAGATTTTTTAGTGTGGGAAGAGGATACAATGACACTAGCGCCAATCATATGCAGGGGGAAAATTAAAAAAACAGCGAGCGAATAGTAGATTTTACGGTTTTAAATATTTCAAATGTTTATTGGTTCAAAATCTCAGCCCCTTTCCCTCAAAATTTCATAAATACTTCTTAATATTACAAAGGCAAAAATAATTTGGGGGATTTTTAGTTTTTTGCCGTTGCGTAAGGAATGGCGCTGCTAGCGCACTTCGTTCCCACTTTTTTAATGTTCCAATTACAGAAAATGCTTCTATTTAAAAGTTTGGAATGGACTTTTTAAATTTAATTCTTAAATATTGAATAGTTTTACAATCAAAACATCAAAAAACCTATGTAGGTATGAAATTAGTTTCAAAGCACAAATTTCAACTATAATTTTGTAAATTCGAAATAATTGTTCACGGAAATACTATTTTAGTGATGATTTCTAACTATTGTAATCTTAAATTAAAAAACCAAAATTTATTTAGCAGAAACTGATATATTACAGCATTTAAACCTGATGAAACATATTACCGTGTATCAATTTTTATTAAGTTTAAACTAAAGAAAATTTGTTTTAACTTTATTTATTTCTGTTTGTACCCTCTCTCGCACAATAGAGGACGCTTATTCAGAACTATAATCTATTGTCAATTACCTATAAATGTAAAATATTAAAAACTAATGGCAATAGTACTGTTTTTTTATTAATTTTTGTTATTTAGTTAAACATATATTTTTTGTTTTTTGCTTAAAATATGCAAATAAATTTTGTTTTTAAGCGAGATGGCTTGTTTTTATTAGCAAAAAATAAAAAAATAAAAATCCGAATAAAAATGAGGCATCATTACAACTTACTATTTTTGTTAGTTTAGATGATAAATGCACTAAAGCTGCGAAATACTAGCATTAAAATAACTAGACATAGATCGGAACCAAACTAAAGCTAAATTAAACTAAATTAATTGAAAAGGTGAATTAATTGAGTGAATTGATTAATTGAAAATTGAAGTAATTGAAAAGACAAAAATACTTGAAAAGGTTTTTATAACTCAATTTTTATAATTTTCTATAGATTATTAAAAAATTTTCATTTTAGTGCTTTTTTATTTTTCACCGTGGTATGGACTGTATTCACTTTTTGCCTCACGATATATTACGGCACACAATCTCGCGAGGTGAACTTTGTTGTTTAAAAAATAAACTGATATAAACTATTGTTACAATGGACCTACCTAGCATATTAAAATTTTGGGTCCGCGGTCCCGCCACGAAATCAAAATTCGTTATAAATAATTAATTATTACCCAATTTTATTAAAGGCCAGAGATTTTACAACAATATTAAAACAATTTCAGGCATTTGTTGCTAATTTTTTGCCTTTGTTTAAAGCTATTTTTTGCCTAACTAAGGTTTAAATTCTTTCCTTTTTTTATTTCTCTTCTAATTTAAGTCAATTCCAAGTTTTCCTGTCTGCAACTTGCCTCCGCGGAAAATTTGACAACCTGTCTCATAAAAGTCTAGTACACCAAAACTTAAAACCTAATCTCTTATCTTCCTTATTTTGTACAAATTTTATGTTCTTGCATTTTACAATGGCCAAAACCTCCCATTTAAACGGAAGTTATTTAGTGTTAAATATTTTCACAAAGTAAAGCCGTTATAAAATCATTTTTAGCCAATTAGCGTTTAGGAAAAAAAATTAGATTTAGATCTCTTATTAATTCGAGATCAATTTTTTCCAAGCGATAATTGTCAAAAACAGCTCATAACCATTTCCACAAATCAAAACATATATGATGTGATTCAGTAGCGTATAAAAGGGGGCCGGGGGGGGGGGTTGGCCGGTTCCATACTTAGGGGATGGGGCGGTCCGCCCCCCCCCCTGGCTGACGAAGCCAGCCATTTTTTATTTTCAGGTTATATAAAAATGTAGTGCATCTTAAGTGCTTAAAATTAAACAATATAAAAAATTTCCCCGCTTCGCGGGAAGGTAAAATCTGCAATGTATTTTTCTTAACGTATGTAAAATGTAACAAACAAATTGTTTAGGAGTTAGGTTATTAAAACAAAAGTAAAACTAAAGCTATATGATTGGCTGGAGACAATTTTTAAGCAATTTTTAGTGCATATTTAAAAAAAGTTCGCCTCCGGAGGCTGGGAGAACACCCTCTTGACCTTAGTGCTTAGTGCTGCTTCTACAGTAACAAACCCCCTCCCCTCCCCCCTTCCCCCGCCAACGCTTCGGGTCTGCGTGATGCTGATACTATGGTACGTAACAAACAAATTGTGTAGGAATTGGGTTATAAAAATAGAAGTAAAACTGTGACCTTTTAAATCGCTCTAGACAATTTTTGAGCAGTTTTTAGTGCATAGTTATAAAAAGTTTCGCCTCCGGCGGCTGGGGAACACCCCCCAAACCCGCCGGCCAACGCTTCGCGTCGGCGTGATGCTGATACTATGGTAACAAACAAATTGTTTAGGAATTAGGTTATGAAATTAGAAGTAAAACTATGATCATTTAAATCGCTGGACACAATTTTTAAGCAGTTTTTAGTGTATATTTATAAAATCTTTCGTCTCCGGCGGCTCACCCCCCCCAAACCCCCCGGTCAATGCTTCGCGTCGGCGTGATGTTGATACTATTGTAACAAACAAATTGTGTGGAAATTAGGTTATAAAAATAGAAGTAAAAACTATGACCATTTAAATCGCTGGAGACAATTCCTAGACAGTTTTTATATTTCATATTTCAAACAAATTTTGCTGGGGAGACAACCCCCAAACCCCCAACTGCCCCTTTGCGTCAGCTTGATGCTGCTACTACAGTAACAAACTGTGTAGAAATTAGGTTATAAAAACAGTAAATCTGTGACCCTTTGAATCGGTGGAGACAATTTCTAAGCAGTTTTTAGTGCTTATATAAAAAATTTTCGCCTTCGCTGACTGTGGGAACACCCCCCAGACCCCCCGGCCGACGCTTCGCGTCGGCTTTGCACCGCTACGCCGCGCAGTTATGGCGCTTCGCGCCGTAACCGCCCGCCCAGACATCGACAGACCGCCCCCCCCCTCGGCCAAATCCTATATACGCGCTTGACGTGATTACTATATTAAATTTTGAAGGTCCTTAAAATCCTGACGTGTTGTGCAGGATTTTCAGTCTGCAACCTTCGTCTTACCTATGGAGGTCAGTTAGGTCAGTCACAGAGCTTTTTAATTGACTTATAATAATAAAATTACGTATATTTTTTTATTGTGCAACCATCAACATCCATTGAATTTTTTAATATAATTTTAAGTTATGTGGTTCAGTTAAATTAATGCACACATATTTTAGCTAGAAGTTAATCCACACAATTCATTGGAACAAAAGTTGAGACGATCATTTAACTTTACCTATTGCTGCATGCAAGTTGGAACCGCGTTTCTTTATTTGGCTGTTCTGTGCTTGGCTGGAATTCGAACTAATGAAACGGTAAATTTATTTGGTTGATATGTTTAGTTTATAAAAGGATACAAAGCATATTATAGGTATGGCCAAAAGTTGATTATAAAAACTATCGTCCATAAAAGTATGTCATTCATGCTTAAAAAACGCAACCTGGAGCGATTGCCTTTTGAGCTAACTCTTCGATTAGGGTAATAAACACAACGAAACATTAGCAAACAGAGTTGCTAAAACGTTTCAGCTGGCTAGGGCCTCAGAAAACTAAGGGTGCACCCTTGGTTTTCTAAGGATTCGCCAGGTACCACGTTTTGGCGTGCGGGAAGAATGTTCCCAGCCAAAAGCTGAATTTAACTTAAAAAACGTAAGTCCATAGCACAAACCAATGACTGAGATGTGTTAGCAGGAGTTTTAGTTTACAGGAAAATAATTCTGTTAGATCTGTATCGCTATAAAGTTATCAAGATAAAGATACCCCCTATCCGTTTTCAAAACGTTAAGGCTAGTTCACACTTATGACAAAACGTCCTTTGGACAAAGTCCAAAGAGCAATTTCAGAAAAGCCAAGGCGTCCTTTGGACAAGCCAAAACGTCCTTTGGACTTTTTCCTTTGGACGAAGTATGAATGCTACTTAAAATCTGTCCTTTGGAAAAAGTCCAAAGGACAAAATCCAAAGGTAAAAGTTCAAAAGACAAAGAGTATGAACACGTTGTCTTTTGGATTTACCCTTTAAACAAAGTCCACGGACGTTTTTACGCTGTATCTGTCCTTTGGACAAAGTCCAAAGGATTTTTTCTTTGGACTTTGTCCAAAGTACGTTTTTACATAAGTATGAACTAGCCTTTAGAGTAAATGCTGGTTTATACTTATGACAAAACGTCCTTTGGACAAAGTCCAAAGGGCTTTTTCCTTTGGATTTTGTCCAAAGGACGTTTTTACATAAGTATGAAACAGCCTTTGGAGTAAAGGCTGGTTCATACTTATGACAAAACGTCCTTTAGACAAAGTCCAAAGGACAATTTTAGAAAAGCCAAAACGTCCTTTGGACAAGCCAAAACGTCCTTTGGACTTTTTCCTTTGGACGAAGTATAAATGCTACTTAAAATTTGTCCTTTGGACAAAGTCCCAAAAACAAAATCCAAAGGGAAAAGTCTAAAGGACAAAAAGTATGAACACGTTGTCCTTTGGATTTTGTTTTTTGGATTTTGTCCTTTCGACAAAGTCCAAACGACATTTTGACGCTGTATTTGTCCTTTGGAAAAAATGTCCAAACGACTTTTTCCTTTGGACTTTGTCCAAAGGACGTTTTGCCATAAGTATGAACCAACCTTTAGAGTAAGACGTACATTCGTTCGCTTCAGATCGGTTACCTAAATGTTTAGATTTAAAAATATCGATGAAAAAAACTTTTTAACGAATGTTGGTATCATTTCTGTTTCTTATCAATACTTCAATCATAAGATGACGTTTATAAAATGACAGTCATTGCGGTTATAGTCATGTAGTAAGGTAGTTATAGTCGGTTATTGTCATGGTTTTTTTAGTGAATGAGAGCATTTATTTCTATTTAAATACTGTATTATCTGCAAATTATTTTTAGACTAAAACCATTTGAAAAAAGAGAGATTAACTCATAGCTTTCTCCTAAAATCGCAAAAGAAATTGTGTTTTTGGTAAAAGCGAAAAATCCCAACTAGCTTTTGATAGACAGCTTTTGTGTTTTTGCCTTTCCCTTCCCTCTCCCCCCACCTCCTCACCCCACCTCATTTTTCTCCTCTCCTCTACAAGAAGTGCCTTACAATGTTGTATAGGACTGAAACTGAGAAAAATTTTGTTAAGGTTAAAAAATAAAAAAAATTCTTTTTGTTTCTACAATCTATGACAATAAATTGTTTTAGCACATTTGCTATTTTTGTAGATTATTTTTTCTAAACTGTATAAAGCTTGTGGTTTAAATTTAATTAAGTATCTCTGCGTAATAAAACAATTTTGCATATATTTAAGTGAATTTGTTAACAATAAAAATATGCAATACTATCTACGAAAATACATCACATTTTAAAATCTTTACATTTTATCTGTTTTTAGGTTAGAAAATGTGCTTCAGTTGTGTTGAACTTTCATCTCAGAGATTGCTCACGTTTCGATCAGTTTGTGGTATGTTATAAAAACTTTGTTTTACTATTTATGGATTTATATAATTAAAATTACTAGATTTGGAAGCAACTTCTAATGTTAAAATGAGTTGAATTGTACCAGATGGCTATCATTTGAACTAAATAGAAAAAAAACACGTTTTGTTACGACAAACCATGAATTTTACCAATTTTACCAGTTTTTGAACCAAAAATTAAAGCTATATGTATGCCTGTCTTTTTAGGTAGTATGTAATAGGTTTAATAAATATTGCGTTTACAAAAACTCCCGGGAGCGAATTGTCCAGGAATCAAATTTTCCCTCCTAGAATTTATCCAACAATTGAATTTCCCAGGGAGAACATTGTCGCGGGAGCGAATTGTCACGAGAGCGAATTGTCCAGGGGGCTAATTGTCCCGGGAGCGAATTGTCCTGGGGCGAATGGTCCCGGGAGCGAATTGTCTGAGAGCGAATTGTTCCGGAGCGAATTGTCTGGGAGCGAATTGGCGGGAGCGAATTGTCCCCAATTCGTATAAAATACGTGCGAGTGTGATTTATTTTAGATTTTTAATAGCACCCTATTTACTTTGGAATGAGTCACACTCACGTATATTTTATAATGATAGTGGTTTATTTTGCTGTGTAGTGACGACATAATACATAATATTTTCTATAGATTTTCAATCCAAATTTTTTGTTTAGGCTACCCAATTTGTTCAAAAAATGCAAACTCACAACTTTTGGGGTCTTTCAATATGGCAGCGCGCAGTACCAGTGGAAAGAGGACTTGTTTTTACAGTAACTTTTTTTTTACTTTCAAAAAATAATTTTAAAACTTTTATTTTAAATAATTTTAAGCAGATATAAAACTTTTGAAAAATAATTCCAGGTTTTTGCTTAAAATAGTTATGTGATGTTATATTGAAACAATTAATTTGAATTTTAACTGAATTTATGTACATTTTTTTTAATTTGTCAAGTTTCTAAACGCAGTAAATTTATTTTATTTGTTGTCATAATTTTATGTTCGACGCGATTCTCCAGCCCCTAATGCAGTTCGTTTGGCTGCTTTCGTTTGTGGCACAAAAGTGATTAAAATACTAATTACTTAGAAAAAATTTATAAAATATCTCACGAAAAAATTTTCTATGTGGTTACACATAATAAAAAAAAATTGCCTGTTTTTCTTGGCACAATAATCCAGTCTGAAAATTTAGTTCTCGGAATTTCATGCCAATAGTAAAACTCATCGAACACACACGTACAAAAATCCATCACTGTAAAACTTAATGCATACACATAAAACGTAGTAATTCAAAAATCCATTTGTTCAAAAATTCAAAAATGTTTTCCCTCCTTTTAAAAATCCCAAAAACGACAATATAACTTTAGACTAAAACTTGGAAAATGATCTGAGAACTTCGCGTTTCTTGATGTATATTATAAAAAGGGTTCAAAATGAAATGCAGAATTTAGACTAATTAATGAAACAAAAACCTACAACACAAACACACACATAATATACCAACAAACATACAAACAAAGACACAGACACACACAAAGACCAGACACAGACACACACACAAAGACACACACCACCATCACCACCACCACTACCATCACCATCACCACTACCACCATCACCACTCACCACCACCACCATCTTTACACCACACAAACAGCCATTTTAAAATCTAATCCAAAATACCCACAGATAAAACTTACGGACACACTAACCAACGGAATAACAAACTGCCGGGTTTTGTGTTTGAAAGGTGAGTTTCATTCGTATTAGAATTATTTAAACATAAAAAATTAAATCTCACCAAATTTATTTTTTTATCAAAAATGTTTTATACATTTTTAGCTGGTAAGTGCTATTTTGACATATGCACTGCTACTTATGAAGTTGAAAGAACCAAAACCACCGCCCCAGTGTGCTACCATTCAAACGCAATTGTTGAACATCACAAACAGTACCCAAGAACTGATAAATAGCAAGCTACAAAATTCGTTGAATGGAAAAATGTATTTGTAATGGTTTGTTTGAAGCAAAAATGAGTCAAACCAAACATGGCATTTTTTAAAAGTAATTCCAACGGGGCTGCAACAGTTATTCGTTGGATTGAAAAATGCCCCCCATTAAGTTACCACTTAAATCACGAGAATCTGACGTCACTTTATCAAACAAATACTTCCTATTAAATCGAATCTAATTGTCTGATAAAATGACGTCAGATTCTCGTGATTTGAATGGTTACTTAGTGGAAGAGAGAATTTTTAATCCAACAAACAACTGTTGCAGCCACGTTGGGTTTACCTTTAGATTATTTAGCTAGGAACATACTGTTGTTTCGTATTTACAACATTTAAATATGTTACAACAAACAAAACAATAACTTTTAATGAAATCATGGAATTTATGATGATTTTGAAGGAAAAACAAATATTTGCAACTGACTAAAACTAGCGAAAATAATGAAGATACAATGAAACTTTTAAATAATCAGATAAAAATTGCGTCCAAATTTTCGAACTCATTAATTTTTTTACTTTTAAATACCTTGAATTTTAATACAAAATCGCAAAAATTAATGTAATGGCGTTGGCTCAATATCAACCAATCACAGATTTAACAAAATTCCTTCATTTTTTTTAAAAAATATATTTTTTAATAATGTTCTATGTAAATTATAACATATTTTATTATTCTTTTTCTGTTTTTGCTTTGTTCTTTAATATATTTTTGTTTGGAAAATAAAACTATTACGTATATATATGCGTTAGAATAAAAAAACAACTTAAAAAAATCTTCAATCTGATTCAATTTCATCCCCTTCAAATAAAATTATTCAGGGTCGATAGAGCTAAGGAAGCTTAAAACTGGCACTTGAAACTAGAAATAGGTAATAAGAGAGAAGGAAAGGTTATGTGATGTTACTTAACAATAAATATATTCATGGAAAAATTAAATACAGAGATTATATTTTAATGTAATATTATAAATTTTTTCATGAGTGGCGCGGGAGCGCCACGGGGCGATTTAGCCCCGTGGCGCCGCGCCAACCATTATTAGAGAACGTGGGTAAATTTTGAAATTCAGAACCTTCTTCTTCTTTTTCTTCTTCTTCTTCTTCTTCTTCTTCTTCTTCTTCTTCTTATTATTGTTATTATTATTATTCCAACGCTCCATCCTTAAAAGCGATATTCCTCATTCGTTGCTGATTGATCAAAAATAAACATGGGCTCATTAGAAAGAAGAAGGAATTACGCAACTTTCTTAGGAAGCACTTTTTTCATTTAGGTCCTTGTTATCGATTTATTGATCAAAATAAAAAATTTGAAAAATAGACAAATAAAAAATCCCAACCGCACAATAACAGCCTTTTGGCAAAAATAAGGATTGTACAGAGCAGACAACCAACATCCTCTCATAGAAACCGCACAACAAAAGCAGACGGGTTTTAATTGGTGGCAGAAACGGAACCAGTTCCCAGCGCCATCTGCTTCAACCGCGCGGAAAACGGCAAAAACAACAGAGTACTTTTTTAATTCTTGCATTACTGATGACAAAATTAATTCAAAGTTTTATTTATTAAAAAACAATAATAAGCGTGGTGGCGCGGCAGCGCCACGCGCCGGTAATTGTCGGTGGTTTGGGGTGCCACACTGCAATTTAACCCACGACACCGCGCCAACTATACTTAGAGAGCGTGAATAAATTTTGTAATTCATGTTCATCATCTTTTTATTATTATTATTATTTTTACTTTAAAAACTATAATTGCAATCATTGGCACACGGTATCGCGCCAATTATATTTAGAGAACGTAGATAAACTTTGCCTGGAGCGCAACTGCACCGCACTAACTATAATTAAACAACGTGAGTAAATTTTGTAATTTAAATTTATCTTCTTCTTATTATTATTTTTTATTTAAAAAAATATATCTCGGCACCGGAATGATTATAAACATATGTCATTGCGCACTTAAAACTATAGTTTATTAGGCTATATTTTAATTTATTTAATTCAAAAAAAGTGGTAGACTAGTCTTGAAAAATGCTCTAAGAATAGAGCAGGAAAAAGGGGCGATTTTTTCCCCGGGCGTATGTTTAGACAGAAAAGATGTGGACTAGTCTGGGATGGAGATTATGTGGACTATAGAAAGTTTGCATTTGGTTTGGCCAGCTGCTCACTAAATAAAAATTTCTACCATATGATAATGATTTGTTTATACATTGATCTAATCACACAGCACTTTTGCATTTTTTTAGTTTAATGAAATGTCAATTTAAAAAATCATACTCACAGCAATCTTTGACAAGCGCGAAATCGCCACTTTTTCAGTTTGAAGGTTATATTTGTATGTGTAAGAAACAACTATAAATTTGAAACAGTGGCGATTTCGCGCTTGTCAAAGATTGCTGTGAGTATGATTTTTCAATTGACATTTCATCAATTTAAAAAGAATGCAACAGTGCTGTGTGATTAGATCAATGTATAAACAAATCATTATCATATGGTAGAAATTTTTGTATCATATGGTAGTGAGCAGCTGGCCAAACCAAATGCAAACTTTCTATAGTCCACATAATCTCCATCTCAGACTAGTCCACATCTTTTCTGTCTAAACATACGCCCGGGGAAAAATCGCCCCTTTTTCCTGCTCTATTCTTAGAGCATTTTTTAAGAACAGTATAATAATTAAAAAATATATTTTTAAAAAATTATATTAAAAAATAAAGATTAGACTAAGCAGAAAATTTTTGAAAAATTAACTTGGTCCAGTAATTTGTAATTTAACTGATTTCTGAAGATTCACTGATAAAATATAATTGTTTTCGGGCGTTATCCTCAAGTTGATAAAACTTTATTACTTTCTACGTTTCGAAACAAGCAACGTGTTTCTTCGTCAGGAAAAACATATACAATATAAGTAAAGCTTACAAAAACATAATAAATACATTACATTATCAAGTGCAAAAATACAAAAATAGGTGAAGTTTACACAATTTTTTTAACTTTTAAATATATAGATAAAAATTGTTTTGAGTGGTATTATTATACTTAAAACATTAACAATAAAAGTTATTTTAAAAAATTTTTGGCTAATTTTTGAAGCAGTAAATAATACAAGTTAAAAAACTTTTCCGATAAAAAAAACAGTAAGTGTTAAAACTAGAAGAGTCACAGTAAAAACAGACATAATTAAACAGTCGTTGATAAAATTGTCTTCATAATTAGGGTAATAAAACTTTCAGATGCGTGAAGAAAGGTGTTTGGCGGCGCGTGCTTTTAATGCTGGGTGAATTTCTGTTTTTGCAATGTTAAGGGATTTTTCCGGGGAACAAATATTTATAAATATAGCTTCTTTTGTTAAAAGTTCTGTGGAGAAGAATTTTGTGGTCGGTTTGGTGGCTTTATCGAGAATTTTCACGTTGGTAAAATTTATATTGTGTAAATTTATTGTAAACTTCACCTATTTTTGTATTTTTGCACTTAATAATGTAATGTATTTATTATGTTTTTGTAAGCTTTATTTATATTGTATATGTTTTAGCCTTTTTCCTGACGAAGAAACACGTTACTTGTTTCGAAACGTAGAAAGTAATAAAGTTTTATCAACTTGAGGATAACGCCCGAAAACAATTATATTTTGGTCCAGTAAGTAAGCAACTTGAAGCCGAAAGTAAAAATAAAACCTATACCTAAGCCTAAGCGAAGACTAAATTTTAGCCCAAACAATTTTTTTTCTTCAGAGTTCAAAGTCCCCATTGTTCTCGGCTCAGGTTTCTAAAAAAAATCCGATTTTTCAAGTTTCTTACAGCACTAAAGACTATCACCAATAAAATTATAATATGCAGTAAATTTAACCAAACTATCGGCAAAGCTTGAACCTCAAGTCATGTAAATTACATGATAGAGAATATACAAA
>JASAMX010013167.1:0-13085 GCA_030248175.1 Microlaimidae sp. YZB2_3
TAAGATTTTGTTGGAAATGATAACGAGAATTTATATCATCAAAAACATGATAGAATTTAGCATTGTCGGCAAAAAGTTTGATAAAAACTTGAAGTCGGGGCAATCAGGCAGATCATTGATATAAAGCAAAAAAGAGTGGTCCAAGGACGCTACCTTGGGGCACTCCACTAAAAATGGATACATAATTTGAGCTTACAAGATTTTGACCAAGGTGATTAAAATTATCATTTAAATTACTTTCTGACGTCTGTTACTTAAAAAACTAGAAATCCAACTCAGAAGCTCATAGTCTATTCCATAAACCTTTAATTTTGTCAAGAATTTGGGGTGGCTGACAGAATCAAAGGCCTTAGAAAAGTCTATGTAGATTACATCTACTGACTTGTTGTTTTCAATAGACTTTATCCAATCAAAAACACTAGAAAGTAATTGCTAATCAACTGATTTCTTTTTTCGGAATCCTAACTGATCTGGGTGTATAAGTTTTTTTTGCTAAGATAGATTAGTAATTCGTCGACTATGATACTTTCCATGACCTTACATGAGATACAGGTAAGGGTAATTGGGTGGTAATTTTAACGATTACTGCTTATTCTCTTTTTAAAAATTGAAAGAACAAAAGCATCTTTCCACAGTAAAGGAACAGTACCAGCTAATATTGAAAGCTCAAATATATGAGCCAAAGGAACAGCTATGGTGCTAGCAATATTGTGCAAATAGATAGGCGGTAAGCCATCGGGAGTGTTAGACGACTTCTTTGGAAGCTTTTTAAGTTTTTTCTGATCAAATTAGCAGGAAAAGAAATACAAAATATTCGTTCATGTTCATCTACTTGTCATGAAAACTCAGGAAAAATCCCGTTATCTTTGGTAAAAACACTAACAAAATAATTGTTAAAAAGATTGAATTTATCATTGTTATTTATTACTAAGAAACCATCATCGTTTTTGAAAGGTGCAATATCCTAATTTTTACTAAACTTTTTCTTAGCAAAGCAAAAAAAATTGGAACTATCACCGGTATTGATAGCTTTATGTTTTAAATCATGGTAAAAACGTTTTAAGGCATCATTATAACTTTTATCGCATTTAACCCATTCTTGTTTTAGCTCAGGTTTAATTTTTGACCTTTTGTGCAATTCTTCTTTTCAAGGAATTTATAAAACGAGGATAATTTATTTTGTTGGCTTTCATTTTTTTAACGGTACAAATTTTAAGGATATAAATTTGTTGTACAAATCATTTATATTATTTGAGGAATTAATCATATTTGCAAAAATTAACCTTAGGAAGCTCATTACATAATATGCCGACATAGGTGTTTTTTTTGGGGGGGGCAGAGGGGTCCACCCCCCCTAGAGCCAAAATTTTGGACCCCCTCCCCTAGAAAAAATCCAGAACGCCCCCCCCCCCCCCCCCCCAAAGCTCGAGAGATGTCCGGCCTGACCCCCCCCCTAGCGAGGCTGAACCACCCTTCCCCCCCCCTCCCGACCAATTTGGAAGAATATTTTTTATTTACTGTCAAAACACGGTTTTTTAGATAAATACAGTGTTTAAATACACTTTTTAAGCCTAAATAGGTGATTTTATACATAAAATTTAATATTAGACCTAAAAACACTTAAATTATTGAGTTAAAAAAAGTTTGTTAAAAAATTGGACCCCCGTGCCCCCCCTAAATTTGAAATCTTGCACCCGGGGCGACCCCCCTAAAAAGCCAGGGGGGTCCGGACCCCCCTAAAAAATTTTGGCCTTCCACCCGGGGGTGGAACCCCCCCTAGCGGACCCGACCAAAAACACATATGATGCCGACATAGCCAGCTGATTTGTAATCACGGTATAAGGATACATTACACTTTTTACTGTTGACGGAAAATGTGAGTAAAAAATCAATAGCTACGTGGTCACAAGACGCAGTAAACGGCTCTTTTTCAGACATATCTATTATTAAGTTTTTTTATTACAGAGGAGTAAATCAATTATGTTTCCTTTAATAGACTAGTTCGGAATAAGGGTTTTTTAGTGTTAGGAAGAGGGTACATAACTACTAGCGCCAATCATATGTAGAGGGAAAATTGAGAAACGAGCGACTAGTACATTTTACGGTTTAAAAATATTTTAAATATTTATTGGCTTAAAATCTCGACCCCTTCTCTTTAAAATTTCTTAAATACTTTTTAAATATTGCAAAAACAAAAGCAGTTTTTGGGGATTTTTAGTTTTTTGCCGCTTCGTAGGTACGGCGCTGCTGGCGCGCTTTTTACCCAGTTTTTTAATGTTTCAATTACAAAAAAAGCTTAATTTAAAAGTTTGGAATGGACTTTTTAAAATTAATTTTTAAGTTTTGAATAGTTTTACAAGCAAAACATTAAAATAAACTATGTGGGTTTAAAATTAGTTTAAAAGCACAAATTTCATCTTTATTTTTACTAATTCGAAATCACTGTTTAGGATAATACTATTTTAGTGGTGATTTTAAACTATTGTGACGTTTAATTAAAAAAAACAAAAATTTATTTAGCACAAATTAATATATTACAGCATTTCAACGAAGTGAAACATATCATCGTGTAGCAAAATTTTATGAAGTATAGGTTTAAACTTAAGAAACTAAGAAAGCTAAGATTTTTTCAAATTTTATTATTTTCTTTTTGTACCCTCTCTCGTACAGTAAAAAACGCTTATTCCAAACTAGTCTATATGGGTTGTAAAATCAATAAACTGCGAAAAACCATTTTGGATAACGGATTCTAAAAAAACATTATGAGAAACATCATTATTTTTTGTTTTGAGAATGTCCCATTTGATGGATTAGTTAAACATTTATCGGTTCTTTCTAAAATATTCTGCAAGGCTTTAGAATTTTAAACCTGCTTTTGTCTTGCTCAATCCTGCTAGCTCGTGCTCCAATTTTCTGATCAACATAATTTCGCAATGGTTTTGTCAAAAAGTTTCTTTTATTTTATAGCAATTTTTGTTTAGAAAATAAAGTCTCCCTAGTCTCTATTATAATTTTAGGTGTTATAATAAAAACATACAAATGCGTTTAGTTGTTTATTTTTTAATATTTTAAAGTTTTCTAAATTACTTACGTGATTAATCAAATCGAAAGCGCAAGGTGTCCATTTGTACGAATTTTTGTCAGGGGCCTTTTTCAATAATTTTCGTTTTTTGTCATATGTAATTCTGTTTTTCGCATAAACTCCCAACACAATTTTATTGCGAAAACAGAAGTATTTTTGTAGCTAATTTTACGACAAAAGATTACGGTTTCAAGAAAAATATCTTTGCAAATTTATGTTTCTAACAATAAATTGTCGCACAATTTACAAAAATCACTATTTTGCTAATAATCTATAAATCTGTAATTAGGGTAGTGCATTTAATTTCGGCACTTTTCCCAATTGGGCATTTTTGATTTTGGACTATATCTTTGGTAATCCTGGACGGAATACGACGTTTGATAGCTAAAATGAAAGCTAAGTATATGTAGATGACTGTCGTGAGCTTTTTATTTGTTATGCTATGATATTTTCATGTGAAATTGTGTGATTTATAAAAAATAAAATTGTTACTCGTTTTTAGAACATGGGCATTTCATGATTACGCAATAGATTGGTTTAAAAATTAAACTGTCTTGGTAAAATTTAGTCTATTTTCCGAATTTTTAGTCCCCGCGGTTCTACGTTGCGTCTGTGGTGAGCAATCGTTATAAAATAAAATAGTGTAATTTCGGCACACATATTGCTGTGGGTAAAAACGGTTGAATTAAGTGGTCGGGTGTTAAATTGTAGTTATAAATAGTTAAAAGACAAGGTTGGAATGTGTAGGGGTCATAGCACTGCACTTAAACTCATTTAAGGGGGTCCTTTTAAAAAGTGCCGAAATTAAATGCACTTGTTTCCCAAATTTTGCTCATTTTCATACCATTTGGCATTTTAGCTGTAACTTTTTGCCAGTTACACATTGAACAAAAAATAGAAGCTTAAATTAAAGAAAACTGTCTGGAGATAATGATAGGTTTTTAAATTTTTGAAAATGATGATTTTTTTTGACTGAGAAACAATCGATTGTTTGTAAAGTGCCGAAATTAAATGCATACATTTAATTTCGGCAATTTTCCATTTTTTTCAAAACTAATTTAATTAAGTAAAAAAACTATTTTCGTGCAGTGAAACTATTGTGACGCAACGCAGTATCGTAAAAGCTTCAAAATAAGCTATCAAACATGAAAATCGGGCCATACAGTGGAAAGTTACATTGGAAAAACAAAAAAATGCCGAAATTAAATGCACTACCCTACACATGGGAAGAAAAAAATTAACTCCCTTCATTTCTGGAAGGTGCTTAAAGACTAATCCGGAAGAAAAAAAGATGGTTTACCTCACCCAATTTACTGAAAATTTTTAGCCATATTTCATTCTCTAAAATTTTCTTCTATTTTTACTTTTATATTTAGTTGTAAAAAATAAAATGGAAACAGTTAAATAAAAAAATAAGAAAATAATTACGGTGCTGAACAAAAATGGGTGTTTGATAAGTTTGTATAACTGTTGAGTGGGAGTTTATGCGTCACCTTATTCCATTCTTGGCATATTTTCTTATATTGCGGCAAATTGCGTCCATCCGCAAACTGCAAGTGGTCCATTCTTCTTTTGTCAGATCTGGATATTTCTTTTTAACAGTTTTTAAAATCCAGCTCATCTTTTGGGGATTTAAGGCCACCTAAATTCGCGTCAGAATCAATCAAAATTAATTTCCTTTAGAATTTTTATACATTTTTCAAAAAGTTTCTTTTTATTTTAGCAGATGTCAAATTAATAATGGAGCATTTTTCTCTAAAACGTAATTAATTCTCGTTATTTGATGGCATTTTTGTTTAAAGAACTATATATTTATGGTTTAAATGCGCAATAATGTATTATTCAAAACAAATTTTAAGGAAGTATTTCTCTGTCACGAAAAGAAGAATTTAATGTATCAGTGTAAGTACATCACGTGTACATCATTTTTGAAATAAACATGGGTAAAGAAATCTTTGAATATGTTGGAATGTACCTAAGTCACATAAGAGATATTCAGGCGTGGAAAGTGCATTTTGCAAACTGTCTAATCACCTTAATTTTTTGTTGGAAAACCGCGCAAAAACTACTGAAATGTACTTTATAACTGAACTGAACATCATACGAAACGGCCAATCAGCTGCGCGCCAACTATTGCCATGCAAATTAAACCACATCGTATGGAATCTATTCCTTATGTGACTTTAGACGATTTTGATTTTAACGCCCAGAATACTGACCGAACACCGAAGCCTACTTAATTCATCCTTCAATACTATTTTACTACAGAAAAAATCGCGCAAATTAAAATAATAGAAGTGTTATTTAAATTAATATTCTGTAAGTATGCCATTAGCATGCGCTCTGAGGCCATTTTTTATGCAGAAGTTGCATATTTTTATGCGATATATATATTTTTAGTAGCATACATATATGGGCTGGGCAGCCTCACCGATTTTAGGTACACCCCAACCAAAAAAAACTAAAGGCTGGTTCATACTTATGACAAAACGTCCTTTGGACAAATTCCAAAGGACATTGTCAAAGGACAAATACAGCGTAAAAACGTCCTTTATACTTTGTCCTTTGGACAAAGTCGAAAGGACAAAATCCAAAGGACAACGTGTTCATACTTTCGTGTCCTTTGGACTTTGTCCAAAGGACAAATTCTAAGTAGCGTTCATACTTCGTCCAAAGGAAAAAGTCCAAAGGACGTTTTGGCTTTTTAAAAATCGTCCTTTGGATTTTGTCCAAAGGACGTTTTGTCATAAGTATGAACCAGCCTTAAGGGTGCTGATTGCTGAAGGCAGCCAATTTTAGAAAGTATTTATTAAAAACCCAATTTTGACGTTCTAAAATAAATCCAAAACGTGATTATAAAAGATTTAGGGAAATTGCGCTGTTTTTAAAGTTTTTTTTTTGGAGTGGGGATATAACCTCCCCGTCTATATAAGTAGTTATGTTAGTCGATTCTTTAACCTAGATGTGATTTTGACTGTAATAAGGTCAACTTAGAGTACTTAAAAAAAACAATAGGATTTTGAGAGCTTCACGGTTGAATTATATCTGGGGTCGCATTCTGAAGAAACCCTTATATTTACCCCGTTAAATCCATTTCAAAGAAAATAAAAAAATAAATATAATATTGTAAATAAATAAACCTGCCGCATATGGGACAGAAAATGATTGCAATGAATTTTTTTAAATTTTTTTTTCTCGCACCGCAAAACCACCTCGCGCAAAATAAAAAATTTAATCAATGCGCGTATTTTATTTTTTATTAAATTAATCCTACGGGAGAAAATATTTAACCACCACTCGAGTTGGATAAATTCTTATTCTTAAAACAATAGAAAAAATTTAACCCGACTTTTACCTAGGTAAAATTGATTTTTCACTCGCATCCTTAAGCACGTAAAAAAAAGTTAACCCGGGGTAAATTTTAACCGCGTGTCAGAATGCGCGCCATGGTTGACCTCGTAAAGTTTGGAGACATGATATTAAATTTGTGCGGTTGTAACGTGTTTTTTAAATGAATTAAAACTCAGAATGTTTAATCCCGCCTTTTTTAAAAACATACCAAACTTATTCAACTTTATCCGTGTAAAAATTTATATTTTTGTTTCCAATTGAGTAATTTGATAAAATAATTGTTAAAAAAGTGTTTAATCTTTAATAACAGTTTTTAAATTTTCAAACTGCTTTGCTGTTAAATAATCGATTTGATACTTAAATTCATCGAAATCAACGAAGTTTAATTTGTCTATATACGCAGAAAATTTGTTTAAATTTAGGCTTTTACGCGGGAATAACTCTAGTTTTATATTTCACCTATTTCGGCTCCAAGTACCCCAAATTTCTAATTTCCAATCGTTACATTCAATAACACTACTTCCGAATAAAGAGAGTTTTTCATAAAAAATAAAAATTAAAACCGAACTTCAATCTGTAATTTTCAACCTCAGTTCCTTATAGATTGTTAAATTATTTGTTGCACCAGCATACATTGACTTTAGTTGATAACTCGCATTCAAATGCGGGGTCATATTTTTTAAACATTAACAGAATGGGAGTTAAAACGACCTTTTCACGAGTCCCGTTCACGTTCTTGTCAAGTATTTCGTCTACGTCCGTGAAAACTGCGCGGAAGAGCCGGCAGGCAAAAGCGCTGGAGCCGATTTTTTCTTTAAAGAAGTAGTCCACCAGCTGCGAGTCCAAATACTCAGGCTCCGGAATGCTTTGGTTATCCACTGAGTTTTGTTCCGTTCCCTCTGAATTCTCCCTGAACACTGGCATCGCTGATGTTGAATTTTCCTGCTCAAGAAAGTTAGTGACATGCAAATCAAATTCAAAAATACTTTTTTAAACTTAGATTTGTTTCGGAAACTTTGTTATAATCATCACTTAATAACATTAAACTTATGTATTTTTGCATGAACCTAAATAAAAACTTAAATTCAAGCTAAGTTTATCATGATAAATTAAATTTTACTTAAGTCTTGACGAATTTGATTTTTAAAAATTTTAAAGAAGATAATAAAACCGCATAATGTTTTATGAGGTCTTAACATTAATTCATAGGGAATTGGTAAATTCATTAATCCTGCAACAGCGCACATCAAGACATTTTTAAATAAATGGCCTTATATTCTCTATCCCTTAAAATATAATCCTGCGAACTTGATTATAGTGATAAATATAGTACAGTTAATAGTTAGATACATAAATATAACAAGCTTTAAATGATACTTGATCCATCATCAGTAATTAATTAGTCATTATTATTATCATCAGTGAAAGTTTTTGAGATTATTATCAGTATTATTTGTTTTATAATCGACATAATTTAAGAATAACGTAACATAACAAAAAGTTTTAATGTAAAAATTATACATTGGGCATAGGTGGGCAGCCTCCCGGATTTGGGGGGAGGGTATGTATACTTGACGCCCGAAATTTCGAGGGGGTGTCCCAAAATTTTTTTGTGGTATACCTCAAATACCCCATTTTTAGCGTTTCTAGTACTGGGAGTCCCCAAATTTTAGGGAAGTGTCCGGGGTACTGTAATGCCCGGGGTTCCTATTTTAAATAAATTTTATAAAATATTTATTTTCTTATTTTAATTTAAAACTTTTCTTTTAACTAAAGGTCAAAATCGCTTATCTTTCAAATTCCTTTCAGTCTGCTAAACTTTTCGCCTGTAGTCAAAACAACCACGCATCCCGGGAGTACCCGCACCAGGCAAATTTTAGGGAAGTGTAACCAAGCTGCCGGTACACTCAAACCCGCATCTCACAATTCCCCGCCTCCTCCCTCCCCCCAACCCCCCCTTTTAGGAGGGGCAGGGTGTCGGGCTATAACTTTTGTATAAGGCGGGGCGGCCCGGCTCCCGCCCCCCCCCCCGGAGCAGAACCCACACCCCCACCCCCCCCCACCCGCCTTTTCGGGAGAGTCGTATAACCCTCCCCCTGCCACCTATGACATTGAGTATGACCCACTTGATTCGTTAAGCTACGATACATGGATGTTGGTGTTTTTAGAATTTTGCGTGGAACTTGGCGGAAAATTTTTCGCTTTTCGTCATATGCAAATCTAAAAACATTGTCCATATAAACTCAAACTCAATAAAGCTTAAGGCCAATATTTACGTTTTCATAATTTACTTTAGTGGGAAAATAAAAACCCATAATTTTTGTTCCTTTATTTCATTGGGTATTTATTTTCCTTTATATTTTATTTATTGGTTTTGCTATAATTTATTTAATTAGGTACTCGCTACTTCACTTGGAAATAATAAAAACATTTTTAATTATTAGATTAATAATTAAAAATGCTTTACCTCGACAGACCTCTGCACTGTCCCCCGGGAGGTTAAAAGTGGGGTTCGAAACTGCAAGATGGCTCGAAACCGAAAGCATGCTTTTAAACTAACATGCTGAATAAAATGGGGCAAAAAGGCAAAAAAAACACCAAAACTATGGTAAAAAAGGTAAATTTTTTTTACCTATTATCTTGTCTTTGCTCTTTTGATCAAAGACAATATTATAATAGGTCAAAAATATCACGTATTTTTTGTGTTTTGAGGATTTTCGCGGGATATTAAAATGGAGGCAATAGAAGGGAATGGGGAGGCGGAATGGCGATAAAGAAACAAGCAAGACGTGCATTAGCATTGCCGCACCGTACACAGTCTCCCTAGGTGTAAAAAAAACAATCATTTTAAATAAATTTTACGTTTATTCGACGCTTTAACAAAATTATTAAAATTAGGTTTTTCACAGTAAATTTCTTTTCTAGTATTATTTTACTTTATCCCTTAATATAATTGGATTTTACTAAAAAAAATTAATCTTATAATAGTTTACAATAAAAGTTTAAGATTCTAATTTCCCATTACGTAGCATCCATGTACTTAAAAAATTTATTTATACCATATTTTTTAGCTATTTTCTGTTGGTTTGAGTTTATATGGCACCTTTTCCCAAGCTTTTTGGCTTGGTGATCAATACGGGCGCATAACTGATTTAGAGCGGAAACGCAAGAAGCCCATTTCTCATCCGTTAAATTCGAATATTTTTCCTTGACTGTTTCTTTGATCCAATCGATTTTAGATGGGTTCAGGGGTAGCTTTACTCACATCGTGCGTCCAAACCGCCTTTCAAAATGACCTTATAAACTCATGTGGGACGTGACGAGAATTAACTTCGATTTCTATAGTTAGCTTTATTTTGAATTTTCTGAATGCAGTATTGTAAGCTAAAATCTTTTTTCAACACTTACAAACACTTACACATAGAAATGCAGCTAGTATAATTTAAAACATAGGACAACTGATTTAAATATGGTGAGCCTTAATTTTGGCCACCGGATATTATTTTTGCGATGAGCAAAATTTTAAAATGAACTGCATATGGCAGGATAGATGACATGACAAACTATGACTATCTAACCATAAACAGTGTATTTTATAACTTTGCGCATGGCAAAAATAACAACCGAAGCCGAAATTAAGAATGGCCGAAGTTAAGTCAGTTACGCTACATACTTCAAGAATAAACCTTATAAATCAAATCAATGCATAAAGAAAATTGGAACTCAAGTATTGAATTGAATTGAATTTCGTTAAAATAACAGGAAACATAATAAAAGATAAACGCGTTTGACAACAAACCAGCAAACAAGCACCACTCGTTTGATTTTTTTACTTTTCTTGGATGAATTATAATAAGGTGAACAAAAATGATCATACTGAAAAAATTAAGAAAGAATAATTTAAACATCCTAGCATACTAGGACTTAAACGATTATATAATTTTATAGAATTGAATAGTTGGTTGAATTATTACTACTGATATTATTGAATTAGTACAAAAATTGACTCCTATTTTCCAATACGTATCATTTTAGCGACTTGTACCATGAGCTATTTTCTTTCTACAATTTTTCAACTATTTTTTTGCGCTCTGGCTTAAAGGTGTGACGTTCAAAAGCACGAGGACAAAAAGAATTTTTAACACAAAAATACTAAACAGTTTGTTATTAAGCTTTTTGATTAAAAATGGGCCATACATTGACTTTACTAATTCGACTGACATACTAATTTGCACTGGTATCAACGGCTGACTTCAATTTATAACTCGCAATATTTCATAAAGGCGGTGTGTTTCTCAAACATCACCACAACGAATTACAAAAAATCAGACGGATCGGATCCGATTCTTTTCTTAAGCGGAACGAATCTTCAAAGTATAAAGGTCGGTTGAGGAGCGGTTTCTACGCTTGGCACATCATAAGGCCTCACCTTCTGGTGGCTCCCGCTGACACATCTGCCATCTCCCGCATTTCTGGAGAAAACGGCCGAAAAAGTCGGCAAGCGAAAGCCTGGCCACGCGTCGCTAATCAAATGAATGGACCCATTCCGGTTCTAGATATTCCTCGGAATCGGGCTAGAGGGCTACCAAATTATTCGGTTTCAGAATCATCAGCCGTTGGGATCAACGGCGACCCTTTTTTCTAAATGTATTAATTTTTTTTTTATTATTAATTAATTTATTATTAATCACAATAAATCTTCTTTGCCTCACCGCGTGGGCTAACGGATCATTCTGCACGAATAAATTCCAAAGATATTAGCTGAAGTCCCCGCCCTTTTCGATGCATTTTCAGAATATTCAAAGTAAAATAATTCTTTTTTCTGGTGCGAGTTCAAGCTCCTCCAATTAGCGATCAGAGCTAAGCCAGAAAAAATAGAATTCAGTTCAAGCTCGAAACGGGTATCCTTTGGAATTTATTACGCGCCAGATACAAGTTCCACCCAGCGCGGTGAGGCGAGGAGTTTTATTGTGATTAAATAATAATATTAATTAAAATAATAATAAAAAAATAATTAATAACAATTTCAAAAAAAAGGGTCGCCGTTGATCCCCAACGGTGAGTTAGTTCTGAAACCGAAAAGTTACGGGGTGCTTAAGCCCCGATTCCGAGAGAATATCTAGAACGGAATGGGTCCGCTCATTATTTGAGCGAACGCCGGGGCCAGCGCCTTTCGCCTGCCGACTATTTCGGCCGTTTTCAGAAATACAGAGAGGAGTTACGGGGCAGATGTGTCAGCGGGAGCGGCGCAGAAGGTGAGCCTTATGATGTGCCAAGCGTAAACTGCCTAAACCGTTCTTTTTATTGTTAGAGATTCGTTATCTTAGGAAAAGAATCGGAATTATCCGTCTGATTTTTTTGTAATTCGGTCTGGTGATGTTTCGAAAACACGCCGTCTTTATATTGCGAGTTGTAAATTGAAGTCAGCCGTTGAGTACCAGTGCAAATTATGTAAGTCAAATTAGGTTAAATTCAATGTAATCCATTTTTAATCAAAAAAGCTTAATAACAAATATTTTAGTATTTTTGTGTTAAAAACTTTTGTCCCTCGTGCTTTTGAACGTCACACCTGGAGCGCAAAAATAGTTGAAAAATTGTAAAAGAAAATAGGCTCATGGTGCAAATCAATGAACATATCGGAAAATCAGGAGTCAATTTTTTGTACTAATTCAATAATATAGATCATAATAATAATTCAACCGATTATTTGATTCTGAAATTATATAATCGTTTAAGTCCTAGTATGCTAGGCCAAGTGCTTGCTTGTTTGCTGGTTTGTTGTCAAACACGTTTATTTTTTTATTTTATTGCCTGTTTTTTCGTTTAGGCTTGTGTATTGAAGGTACATGCAATTTGCAGATGCAGTCTTAACTAGTTTCTGTATGTTGCCTGTTATTTTAACGAAATTCAATTCAATTCGATGCTTGAGTTCCAATTACTTTACTGCATTGATTTATAGTACTAGGAAGTATGTAGCGTAACTAACTTAACTTTCGCCAAATCTAATTTTTGGCTTCGGTTGTTATTTTTTGCCATGCGCAAAAAAGTTATAAAAATACACTGTTGATTGACTCCAAATAGTCATAGTTTGTCATGTCATCTATCCTGCCATATGCAGTTTCATTTTAAAAATTTTGTTATCGCGCAAAAATCGCCGAAGGAGACTTCACCATATTTAAATCAGTTGTCCTATGTTTTAAATTGTGCTGCACTGCGTTGTGTTTAGTGTTTAATATTTTGAAAAAAGATTTTAGCTTACAATCTGCATTAGGAAAATTCAAAATAATTTAACTATAAAAATCGAAGTTAATTGTCGTCACGTCCTACATGAGTTTATAAGGTAGACCCTGAAAGGCGGTTTGAAAACATCGATGTAATTAAAGCTACCCTTGAACCCATATTAAATCGATTGGATAAAAGAACAGTTTCAAGGAAAAATATTCAAAATTTAAACAAATAAGAAATGGGCTTCTTGCGTTTCCCACTCTCAAGTCAGTTTATGCGCCCGTATTGATCACCAAGCCAAAAAGCTTGGGAAAAAGGTGCCATATAGACTCAAAACCAACAGAAAATGCAGCTAAAAAATATGGCAAATTAAATCAGATTTTTTTTAGTACATGCTACGTAATGGGAAATTAGAATCTTAAACTTT